>JAGFPH010002500.1:61063-85804 GCA_018207615.1 Philaenus spumarius | reverse complement strand
CACTTTGTTGTGTACAATATGCCATCACTTTGTTGTGTACAATATGCAACCACTTTGTTGTTTACAATATGCCATCACTTTGTTGTTTACAACATGCAATCACTTTGTTGTTTACATATTTATTTTCTAAAGCTGGTACCTATGGCTTTGCTCGCAGATGAGATAAAATAAATAAAAATACTATCGGGTAAATATTGTGCCTTACCATTACATGCAATTCAAAACAAAGAATTTTAGATCCTAGTTCCATGGCTCAAAAAACATAAGATTCGCCCAAATCGGTTTATGTGTCCCTTTTAGTACTATGGAGAGTATTAGCTATTCACCAATAAACGCTAAAAATTTCTTTTTCGCCAGTTTTTATTCGTAACTCGAAACGAATGAACATAAATATTACAAATCAGGTTTTGAGTTGAATTTAAGATCTATGAGTACATTTCACATGATTGCATTCGGTTTTGTTATATATTTAACGGTTAAACCAGCGTATACAGTAAATTGAAACACAGATGATCTTGTCAAGGTGTTAAGCATTTGAATTGTGTTAAGCAAAGCGAGGTCTCCGTTTTAGCTCGACCGTTTGGCATTTCGTCAGTGTGTCTGTCTATCTCACGATTACGCCTCAACCGATTGTCATGATTTTTTGCATGAATGTTCCTTATTCCTAGGCCGAGACATGTATATATATATGATTTTTTCCATTTTTCATTTTTAATCATATTAGTCACAAATCATAAATGTGTATACTATAAATTAATGTGAAAACAAGATACATTTAACATTACTTAAATATTTCAATGTTAGTTAGAAAAAGAGGGAAAATTCTAAAAGAAAGATTAAACAAATTTAAAACAAATACGTTTTTTTTTCAAATGATAAAAGGAAGGGAGGTAAGGGAGTAAAATTATGTTTGTCTTAGCCTACCAGGCTAAAATCTATCCCGAAAAGGTTAACATCTTGGTTGAAGAAAACCAAATATGGACGTCACATATATGTGTAGTATTATGTGATTTCAATGTTGTTTCATACGAGGTATTCAACTACTAGATAAAACAATGCAGTAAACGCTACAAGTGGGATAACATCGACCAATATCTGGTGTGATCAGGGTAGCTCAGTTGGTAGAGTGTTACCATGTTATAGTAAGTTGCGGGGTTCGAACCCCTGTCTTGTTCCATGTGTTTAAACTTGTAATTTAGTTAAATAATCCTTTGTTGGGTAAGTGTATAAGCAGACAAATTATAAAAAATAAAAAAATATATAAATATACTAGATGTGTGAAACAATTTGAATAATTGATATTGCCTAAATATAAAGAGTACCTACAGTAAACAAGTGTCATAATGAGTACCTACTAAACAAAAATGTTCTACAATGCCTACAGATAATTAAAGGTAAACCATTTTCTTGTAAACCTAGCCTACATTTATAACGCAAACCAGTGATTTTGCATATTCCAAATTACAGAGGAAATGGATTCAGCGAAGTAATAATTATTATGGGGCTCAAAACTTTTGAAGAGAAGTTTTCCAAAGTTTATGAAATAGTGGATTTTTATCAACGAGGTCAAACAAACAAGCTGCACGTACAGTTATAATGGAAATAGGAAAGATAAATTTCAGGAACACGGAAAGGTAAACCAAAAGGAAATGGCAATTTAAACTCAAATAGGGTGTGGCAAACAGCCATCTCTCACTCCAAACGACAACGAAGAAATCTATTGAACCGCATACATCAGCCCATAAATTTGTACATACAAACATACTGATGTTTTAATTCTGGAAAAAAATAAATGGCAAATGGGTTTTGCATTTTAAAAGATAAGGGGGCGGGATTAAGCCTCCTATATTTAGATTTAGCTACAAAAATAACATCGGAGATCGCAATAACAATAGTACAGTAGAATCGTAACGGATAACATTTTTTGAATATTGGAACACAGACAACTAATTTCTTTTATACAGAATCAAATTATATTACACATAAATTCTAGACGTGCAAACTACCATAATGTATTATTTGAAATTTTATTTTAAAGCCAAATAAAGTTATGGTAGATTAGAGCAGAAAAATAGTAAATATAAGTACTGTAATATGGAATTAAAAATTTTGGTGTGTAAAAATATAAAATCAAGCATTTTAAGAGATAAAAAAGGGAAGAAATAAAAGTGTAGCAACGTGAAGACAAACAGTTATTGTCCGCGAGAGGAAAGAACTCCCCGTGTTCTGGCCTATTCACAAATTGCAGGCGCTTATCTGAGTCGGCGCTAAGCTCACGTTGCACACGGCATTCTGCGGCCACATTCACTGTAATGGCAAAACATGTAAAATAGCCAATTGACATTTTACATTATTGTAGCTATTTAATTGTGTAAATAGTGTTGAGAAAACCATTAAGGTTTGATAAGCCTTCCAGTTTTAAAAACTAACTTGCACTACAGTATAGCATTACTATAAAAAAAGTTTGTTATTAAGAAAGAAAGTAGTTACTGTAAAAGTTTGTACAGTTAGGCATTAAAAAAAACCGTTATTGTATTTACAAGTAAGATTATATTTACACTTATGTACATATTATTTACAAGTTCTTAAATTACTGTACAATATTAAATTGTAAACCATTTTAAATTTATATACAAAACAAAATACATTAAAACAAACATTTTCAGAATGATGAGATATAAATAAATAAATATATAAATAATAATAAGATTTAAACCTAGAGTACCGGTAATTATTGGTAACTCAAAATTTAAAAACAACAAATTTTAAGTACTCAGCTACAAATTAAAATAAACATTCAAAAACATTATTTATATAAGAGACATTATTTATTTATTGTAAAAGTTGCTAGCGAGATTACTTTATGTTAAAAAGTTACCAATGTCCTCAAGTAATTTCTTTTGCAGCTTTAAGTTAAAATGTTTAAAAAAATATTTAATAGCGAAATGCACTCAAAATTTTCAGAATAATTAGATATAAATAAATATATAATATACAAATAATTATAATCAAATTTAAACCTAGAATATTACAATTCATTATTGATAACAAAAATAAAAAATAAAACATAGCTTTCCGTGGCGGGCTGGTCCAGCTCATGTATTCTGTAGCCCTGCACCTGCTGTTCTACAGGGATTCCACGTTAGCAGAAACAAAATTATGCGGCGCGAAATGTTTAGACAACGCGTAGCGCCTGCAAATGCCGTGCGGTAACATATAAACACTGCTGCTTACCATCCTGGCTCAGGAGCTTCTTTCCTCTCGCGGACAATATAACAAAGGAGATAGAAGTAACGACAAACATAATTAAGGGGAAACAATCATGTTTAAGGAATAAGAAATACAAATCGATTAAAATACAAAATTTTAAAGGGACAGGACCTTTTGATTTTGTTCAAAATATATACAGGATTTCTGTTAACTCGGACAACGAAACACGAAGCCCAGTCGGTGTAGGTTACAACTACCAGTAATTTAGAATGCGGCACATTTTTTTTAAAGTACCTTAAAGTATGTAGATTAATATAAAAAAAGTTTACCAGTCTATCGATTTCCCAAAGTCGAAAACAAAAATCGAAAATTTTTTTGTCTATTATCCTTAATATTTCGAGCTGGGATGAAGATAAAGAAAAATAAAAAATACCACCGTGTAGGGGAAGTATATAAATAAATAAATAAATAAGGTCATATCAATAAAAAAGGTCATATCAATAAAAAAGGTCATATATATTAATTTCTTTCCTCCGAGCAATGGTTTGTCTGGAAAAAAATCGATAATGTATTTTGCAGCAGGTGAAATCACTAAAAGTTGAAATCTCTTTCATATATGAAGCGTTGGCTCATTCTAAATTGGCTGAATTTTAATATATCGAATTGCAACTTGACATAGGAGTTAAAATATATATTTTAAACATTTATGCTGAGTCTCAGCTTGTTATCATGAAATGACTCGATCTAGAGCCACTTGACTTATCAATGGGTTTCTCAATTTTAGGAGTACCAGAGTAAAAATAAATCAGCCCTATTGTAAATTACCGGAACTTTCGGACTAAAATAACCCCTACCGACTGGCCTAACGGAAATTTAACTTATTTTATATTTTAATGTGTATTTTTTGCCAAGTCACAATTAATTATTATAATGAATTAATTATCTTAAAAGTCCGTCCTGTGACTTCAAATGTAATCTCACAAAATGGCCGTAAACTTCAAATTTGTTAAAAATCGTCCTAGTTTTTGTATTTCAACCATGTTTTTATACGTTTATTCTAAACCAATTCAGAAGTGTTCCATAGCTTTTTTGTAGATAAAGGTTCAGAGAATTCATATATGCCAGTAAAAAATGATTGAAGTAAAATTAACAAAGTTATTAGCTCAAGAAACAAGCATGGTCAGTAGCGAAAGGAAAAAGTTCAACTTTAGGCCTACATAAAAAATAGTACAAACAAACTTTTTGTAATTTTTTTCATAAATGTAAAAAAGTTTCGTAATTTAATTCTAAATAGAACTGTATAAAAATATTTATCTTCAAATTTCTCATTTTGAAAACACCAGTTTTTATGTTCCTACTACAAGACTTCTAACAAAACTAGGGCTATTTTGAATTATAATAATTTAGGAATACTATATCCTTTGCCCAAAAATGACAAATTATTATAAGAAAGTGTAGAGAATAAATCAAACAATTATTGAACTGTATACTAGTAAATTATTATTTCATACAATTATTTGACTTAGCTTTTCTTGAATTACAAAATGAGATGAAATGAAACCTCGCGGCGATATAGGACATACAAAAAATGACTGTAGGACACCGTGGGAAGTGTTGGTAAATGGGTTGAGATCACTAACACGACGTTTTAACATCGTTTGTTTTCATTATTTCTAATATTGGAATATGAATGAAACTTAAGTTAACTTATGATACATTGTTAAGTTTTAGTTATTTAAATATGTAAACATTTAATTCTATGTTTTCCCTCAATAACTCGATATTTTTAGATACCTTACGCATTATTAACCTAAATAAAAAACAATGCCACCTAAAAGAAAATCTTTAGCAGTTAAAGCTCAAGAAAAAAGAAAACGAGAACTAGAAACCCCGAAATTGCCAAAATTGCAAAATAATGTTTCACTGGCTAAACCTTCTGCTTACTTCCTTACTGGTACATTATTTTTAACCTAAGCTCAAAAACACATTTGTTATTTCAACGAGCGAGATCTACTGTTCACAGAACTACTAGGGTCAGAAAGGCAGAATAATGAATGCGAACGAAGAATTTGAGATTTATAGAGCACCAAAAATAAACCAGACGACATTTTAAATAATCAAATTTCTTTCCAGTCTCATCGTTTGTAAGATACAGCCCTCAAACATTTGTCGAAAGTTTAACAGAGGTTATTATCAGACCTATCGCGCCGGCCGGCAGTTCTTCGCTGGACATTGTAAAAATTTTAAAACATTTTAAAAACAAAAAAATACGACTAGGGTACGACGAAAACACTTTAACAATTAATGGTTGTTTTAATAGAACCTATTGATAATCCTCCGTTTAAAATTATTTGATGCGTTAGAGATATGGTTCGTATGGGAAGGAAGAAAACGAGTTTTTTCAAAAAAGTTAATTTTTTAAATAGGTCTAATTGGAAAAGGAACTTTAATTGGCAACTAACCAAATTTAGTAACCAAATGAAGTAGTTGAAGTACTAAGCGAAAACTTGTTTTAAGAAAATAATGATAAAACATAATTCTCAATGATCTCTTGTAGAATTAGAAATATCTAAAAGGATAAGCCATATACCAGCCACGAAAAATATCTAATTCATAAAAATGTTAAAAATTTGTAAAAATTTATTAAGTATGGAAAATTAAAAGCTGTATGTTGGGTATAAAATGTACACAGGACCATTTAATCACATTTACCGGGTGTTCAAAAAAGTTCCACCCCCCGCTTAACTTTTTAACAGTAGAAATAAATAATTGAGCTTCGGGGTATCTCTATACGACAAAGGCACCTAAATTTTGCTGTAACCGACCATTTCACCCCTTACCACAAAATGGGGTTGAGAGGGTATTTCAAATATGTTTCAAATATGTTAAATACAAACAACCCATCAAGTGATAACTCATTTTAAAGGGCTTGATAAATGAAGAAGAAGGCACAAATTATAGGTCTCTATCTTAACCCTATCAAAAATGTTAACACAGTTTTAATTATGTTGCAAACACTATGTGCCAGTGGAAAGGAATAATGGTTTTTTGCATGTTATTTAATAAAATCTGAGGTCATTGACAATCTAGTATTAAACTAATATTTATACATAATTTGGCATAAGCTTTAAAGGAACGAATAAACTTGCAGTTTCTAGAGACAGCAGGTAATAGTCTTGTACGTTGAAAGCCCAACTACTGATAACAATCCAGTGATAATATCAATGGCCTGGGAATGCCAGAGTCCTACTTCAGACAATCAGTTAGTGCTTTCCAGTTTAAACATGTGAAGCGTTCTTCAGGCCAATACTTGTAACTGTGTTTTTGTTTTTTTGTAACAAAATGCCACGGTCAAATGAAGATAAACTAGAAGTTAATGTTAATGAGATGTTTTCAACATTGACTGGCTTCCATTTTCGAAAGGGTTGGATAGAGACCTCTAATTTGTGACATTCTTCTTCATTTATCTTGGTGTACCCTGTATTTTGGACACTCTGTATGTACCCCCATATAGAATTTACCAAGTGCATAGGCACATTTATAGATAATCAGTTAAATCAAATGAATAATTGAACATATTTACAGTCTATTGCATATGCTATTGTTATTAAAAATTTTCATTAAATTAAGAGATTAAATATACATTTGTTTTGATTAAAGGAAATTATAATTGTAATTATAACTCTATATGTCACACATTACCAAATAACATATACATTTTATATTTATTAGCACGATTCAATAATCGATATGCAGGCAAGGTTTCACCAAACAAAATTAACAAATGATAGCGAACCAAACAGCCTTTTCATACCCCTGGAACTCTGTACACCACTATTCGAATTGCAATGACGGTTTAAATTTGTGTTGTTTTATTTTATTTAGCCATCCTTAATACAAAAACCTGAAGTGTGTAAATTTTATTGTTTTGCAATCTTTGTCAATTTTATTATAAATATCAGAACTGAGTTTTTTTTTCTGTAGATGAAATCCAAATTAAATAGATTTGACCATGTGTCCTCACGAAATACAACATCCCGAAATTATAGTTCGTTCATCAAATATAAGATAATTGCATCAGTTCACCACATATATAGTTCACCACATCTTTAGTTCCTTTCGTCTGGGTCTAGAAGGATTTTACTGATATCGTTGCACAAGTTGTACGAAAATAAAATATATCTATACTAATAATATAATAATGAGGACAAATTTGTTTGCTTTTAGGTAGGTGGTAATCTCTGGAACTATTGAACCGATTGAAAAAAAAGTTTTACTAATAAAAAAGTACACTATCTGTGAGTAACATAGACTAGAATTATTTTGACTTAAGTGTTCATACAACCCCTAAAACAATAAATACTAATTCTTATAAATATTGCAAATATAGCGTTCCTTAAAGCTAGAGAGCTGAAATTGTTTACGTTTATTTCTTACAAGATATATAGAAAATATAAACTAGTTTTGCATTTTGTCGCATGCTGCTAAGGGGTGAAAATGTTATAACAACCCCTAAAACAACACAAATTAATTGTTATATTTTCCTTAAAGTTAGTGAGCTAAAAATTTATACATTTATTTCTTACAAGATACACAGAAAAAGTATCACAGATTTACATTTTGTCGCGTGCTGCTAAGGGGTGAAGATGTAGTAACAACCATTATAAAAATGTAGATTCTTATACTTTTCTTAAAGCTAAAGAACTAAAAGTTGGCACTTATTAATTTTAAGATGCAATTTAAAATAGTTTCGTCTAATGGGTGAACTGGAGGGTAACAGCCCCCAAACAATAAAAGTAAATTGTTATACTAAACATGATTTACATCTTTGTTTTATAAGTGGTAATCTGTTTGCATATGCTTCACCAGGGGGGTTGGAGAGTTAAGCGAGCAGATGGCGGAGCACTCTAGTAATATATGTATTTGAAAACCAATTGCAATATAGATGAATAGAGTGAAGTTTTTCCGTATTAAAATGCAGAAGATAATGACTTTGAGTAAAATGTTTGGAAATATTGTTTAAAGTATATATTCCAAAATTTATGAAAATGGTCTTCGTACCCTTTATTTTTTTAAACCAGTGTTACATAAGATTTATTTTGTTTGGTTACTCAAAGTGTATAGTAAAATATATGTTTTGTTATTTATAACAAAAAATGTATGCATGTTAGAATGTCTTATTAACATACCTAGTTTTCACTTGATACATTTATGCTGAGTAATTTATTGTACTATGAGTAATCCCGGTAGTTGACTAATCTTATAAGATTATAATTGTCCCATTAAAATTAAATAACATTATTTTCAAACTATATGAAAACAATAAAATTTATAAAAATGTTTATATGCAATTTTTTTGGATGTAGTCTAAATTTATTCTAGCTTCATCTTATTAAATGCATGTTTCTAACTGAACCTATTACAATTATATTAAGATAATGATTTATAATGTCATAATCAGGGGTTACTGATACCAGCAAGCCGTTCCGGTACTGCTTTTTATTATTCAAAACTCGGTTCAGAATTTTTTTTTAATGTTTTATGGCCAATCACCAATCGAAAAACACTTTTTTTTAGGTAGGTTGGAATGCATTGACGCAGGCCTTTCTCCTGAGAAGGTACTGTGGGGCTCGGTCCGAAGACACTACCCACTAAACCAGCCTACCCTCTCCCTGACCCAGGCACTTGGGAGAGCGTCTAGGCACCTCTCTAATGGCTGCAAGAATCGATCTAAAACTTCGCTGAAAAAAAAACAAGAAAAGTTAGCGGCATGCAATGAAGAAATCATAGCTCGAGACCGACCAGCAACAAAACTGCAAGACCCATGCCTAACATACACTGGCATACTGGTGGATCTCGAAGCTCCGATGAAGGCACGGTCTCAAGCTCGGAAGTGAAGAGTAGCTGAAACAAACAATACATTTAATTAGCTCTAGAAGAAGTCGCTACCCGCAGTCCGACCGACAGTTGGATTACGGGAGACAGGATGAAAGTGTCCACCGGCGTTGAGAAGGTGTTCGTCCGTCAGTCGTGTGTTGATGTGTAGCGTTCCCCGAGCTTCCTCGGATCTCCAGGGTCCGTCAAAACTTCACTGGGCGTTGACTCCTGAAGCTCCGTTGAAGGTGTTCTCCCAGGTTCTGCTGTGAGATATCGCCAGACAACAGTGTGTTGCGATTATTCGAGCCAACTACAGTAAAGTCTACCACATTGTCCCTCAGCTCGGAATCGAAATGGGACAACATGGCAGCACCGGACACTCTTTTGCCAACCTCGTGGAATGCTTGTGATGTTCGGCAAGTGTTTCGAGCGACTACAATAAAGAGACCAATGATTCAGAGTCGAGGCAGTCGAAATGATTAAAAACCAACGATGATAAAACTTGTACATTATTAACTATTTTTGGCATTAAAGAGTTTATAATATATGGATAAGATTATTGTAATCAAAGTAAGACCAAATATGATATAATATGGTCCACATTTAGTGATTAATACTTATCTATGACTCATTTAATTTCATGAATAATCAATAAAAAATTAATATCCCAAATGAGATAACAACATGTAATGCGTACAAATTAATAATGGTTGTAAACGCTGTCAAAAATACAACCTCTCGCGAACTGTCGCAACAAGCGAAAAAGTGGCTGGTTGTTTTGACGTTGACATTGTGATTTTGTTTTCGATTTGTGACTTTTTAGTGTCGTTAGAATAATTCACTAACAACCATCTGTGTTGTGCGTTCGTTTTCTCGTCATAAGCTTGCTTGTGTTTAATTGTTTTTGAATAAGAAAAGTAATTTCTAGATATACATTAGTAATGGAATCGAAGCATATTATCTGCACCCTTAAACTCACCAAAGATACGTAAACAACTTCAAACAATTTTCACCACAATTTCGGTCACTTCCGGTCGGTTCCGGCAGCGTTCCAGTATTGGAAATGTTACGAGTAAACCCCTGTTCTTTATTAACGAAACACACGTACAAAATATAAGAAATGTGTTTGCTGAGTAAATATTGATTGAATAGTTTCTTATGCAGGGATAACAATATATGCATAAATGATTATTTAATTTACTAATATTTCTTAGGGTTTAGTTGTGATTTAATTTCTTTCGAGTTTGACTATAGAAACTAGTTACAAAGTTATTTGGAAATAATCTAATTTCTTCAGAAACAATAAAAGGTTTGTACGTAACCCGTGTACGCCTCATTTTTGGTTATCTTGTAAACATTCGTTCATATTACATTTTATTTATACACCCAAATACACTTGAGCCACGGTGGCCGTGATTGTTAAGGCGTCAATGCTTTATCAATCGTCATGGCAACCATCAATGGAAAAGTTCCGGGTTCAATTCCCATTGACCCCGAATAATTTTCTAAATGGTTTCTTAACAGACATCGTTGGCTCTGGTTCGGATTCCACGTAAAACTGTAGGTCCCGTCTTCATTAGCCATAAGTGCAAAACAGCAGGACGTTAAACAAAAAAAAAACCCCAAATACACTTAACTCAAATTGAATTCACATAAAACACAAGGTTTTCCATAGTAACTATTAAACTACGTTAAATAAAAAAAAAAAAAAAAAATAAATTATGATTCTAAGACAAAGTAGGTGTTTTCCGAAAAAATCTTTTAAGACTTTGAAGGTACTTTAATTGCTAAGGTACAGCGATAATTTGTATTTTATGGTTGCAGTAATGTTCAAAGTTTTAATTGAAGCTGTGTTCAACAAGACGTAAAACGTCTCCTCGTAAAACAGAAACCATTTTATACACTTTTAATTATACGTTAATTAGATTTTCATTATTAAGTACATACTTTTATCATGAATGTCATGTTTAATCAGCAAATGAATACAAGTACAACATACATTTGCTTTGTTCTAAATCAATTCGTTGGGGTAAAACTCAGCTGTTTAAAATGCATGCACGTTAAAAATAATATAATTAACACAAAAGCAATGTTCAAAACATTATATGAAAAATTTTAATATAACGTGATTACATGGCCATAAAGTTGTTCTTTTCTTGTAAATTGAGAGCCACGAAATTATTTACATAATGTAGTAGAACAGTCTTTTTTAAATTCTTTGAAAGATTTATGTTGTTTTAAAGTCACAAAGGGGACAATAAAATGGTACAGAATCTTATTTATTATAATCTATACTAATATTATAAAGAGGTAAAATTTGTTTGTTTGTTTTTGTAATCTCTAAAACTACTGAAACGATTGAAATAATAGTTTTACTAATAAAAAGCTACACTATCCCTGAGTAGCATTAGGCTATAAATTTATTTTGATAAAAACATTTTTTATTTCAATATTTTAAATTTATTCGGGAAAAAATCTTAGGTTAGCCCTAGACTGATGAATCAATACATGCATGCACATTTATTACCATAGCAACCAATTGAATAAAATAACAGATAAAACAGCTGTTTGCAATAATCTACTTTCATCTCTTCATTCAAGGTGAGTGATGAAACTCTCGATGCACGTAGGAGGGGAGGTAGAAGAGGGGAGACATGAACCAACCAAGGTGGTTGTTCCCCTAGGAGCTGTCCCGCGCATGCGCAAACCTTCTCTCCCCAAGACAGTTTCATCATTCGCCTCACGAGTAATACTTGTTTGAATTGATCGTGTGGTAATTACTTCGTCAAACGACAAAGGAATGCCAGAACAAAAGATACTTACTCTTTTCTCAAAGCTTTAAAATTAAATACATAGCCTACTTTATACTTTGATGGAGATACACTCGTTGATTTTATAATATTGTATTTAACATCCTTTTTTTGATAAATTTTAAGGGGATCCGAGCCCTTCGGCAAATTTGTTTATTTTTTCAACTATTTTATAGGTTTTTTACCTTCAAACCCTCTAAAAAAAATATTTGTAATAATTAATTTTTTTGTCCATCCCATATTTTGTGTTTTATATGGGTTTTAGTGGTTTTTTGTACCAAATTTCAAGTTTAAAAAAAATTTGAATAACTTTTTTATTTGTGAAACAATTTAAATGAAATTTTTTTCTCATAATATGCATGTGCTAATACAACTTTTAGAGTATTGAAAATTTTCTAGCTTGCATAGTTAAAAATATATGTAGTTTTAAATATTCACAATAAAAAAAAATGTTTTATTTAATTTTTTTTTATTAAAAACCTATTTGATAAGGTAAAACATTTTACATACTCTAGATTGTTGCAAAAGGTATCAAGATAATGCTGTAAAAATGTCATGTTTCTATCTCTTATAGTTCAAAAGTTATTCAAACTTTAGTGTAACAAAACACGGAAAAAAAGATTAGCGGCAAATAGCATTTAAAGTTTTTATTACATAAATCAATGAAAATATGCCTTTTAACTTCTAAAATTCACCTGCTCTGTAGGTTTTTCCCTATTTTATATCCCTTACACTATAATTGCCTATGTTTTTAAATCACACAATGTAAATAACAAACATTTATGATATAAGAAAGAGTAAAGATCAGCTAATACTCTAAAAACGACAAAAATCGAGTAAACCGATTGTTTAAATAACAGCAAAAAACCCACAAAAAATGCTCAAAACAGCTTGAAATTTTGTACACATACTTTTAATTACATGTACCTTGAAAAAAGATAGTAACAATTTTTTTTCAAAATTTTGGAAAAATTGGTCTTTGAAGGACTCGGATCCCCTTAAGTGTAATAGAAATAAACTTTCTAGTCATGTTTATGATTTTTATAAATACCTATACTTATAGCTTATACTTATAAAATAAATACTTATAAATACTTACTTTTATAAAAACTTACCTCCATTTATTTCACACTCTTATAAACTTTACCATAGTACAAAAAACAAAGATTATACAATAATAACTAAAACTTGTTTTCCCCATAAATAATAATTATAAATATGATATATCTCTAAAATCAGGTTTTGATGATGTAATGAATTCATGTTATCTAATACCTTTACAAAATGTATTTCTGAAACACTAATTTATATTCAAATCACCTAAGCGTCAATTTATTGGACAGCTAGCAATTTACAGACAGTAATACTAATATGTATGTAATCATATTGCTGCTTTGTGGGATATATTACTCGAAATCTTTATTTTAATCTTAACTTGAAAAAACAATCTATTTGAATGTTGTAAGTAGTATGTAATTTTAACGTAATTTGTAACTTACGTTTTATTTTAGTAAGTCTGATTATTTCTAATTTCTCCAAAAAATGATACTGTAAAAGTAAAGTAATAAAACAATACTTTAAATAAAAGAAGAAAACGGTGACAGTTTTCAGTTTGTTTACTACAGCATAAACAGATAAACGGTAAATGCATAAACCGACTATTTTTGACCGAGCGTAAGCGAGGTCTCCGTTTTAACTCGACCGTTCGGCATTTCGTCTGTGGGTCTGTGTGTCTGTGTGTCTGTCTCACGATTACGGCCCAACGCCTTGACCGATTTTGATGATTTTTTGCATGAATGTTCCTTATTCCTATGCCGAGCCAAGTATGTATACGGTTTTTTCCATAATTTCATTTTTAACCCCTTAAATAAAATAAAAATGGCGGCCGGACCGTTTCTCTCAGTGTAAGCTTTTTTCCAAAGCCAGTTTGTTGCTTAACCGTAAGTCTAATTTAAAAAATAATAACATTTTTCTATAGAAAATTAAATTTTAAACAAAATTGTATTCTTGATTTTTTTCCGTATATCTAACGGTAAGCTCACAAAATGGCCATAAACTTCGAATTTGTTAAAAATCGTAAAAGTTTTTGTTTTTCAACCATGTTTTTATACGTTTATTATAAACCAATTCAAAAGTATTCCATAGCTTTTTTGTAGATAAAAGTTTAAAGAATTCATATATGCCAGTAAAAAAATTATTGAAGTTAAATTAAGAAATGAATTAGCTCAAGAAACAATCACGTTTAGTAACGAAAGGAAAATGTTTAACTTTAGGCCTGCATAAAAAGTAGTAAAAAGTATTGTAATTTTTTTTCATAAATGTAAAAAAGTTTCGTAATTTAGTTCTAAATAGAATTGTATAAAAATATTTATCAATTTCAAATTTCTTATTTTGAAAACACCAGTTTTTATGTTCCTACTACAAGACTGCTAACAAACTAGGCCTGTTTTGAATAGTAATTTAGGAATATATCATTTGCCCAAAAATGACATATTATTGTAAGAAAGTGTATAGGATAAATCAAAGAATTGAACTGTATACCTGTAAATTATCATTGTAAATTTCATGAAAGTATTTGACTTAGCTTTACTTGAATTACAAAATGAGATGAAACAAATGAAACCACTCGGCGATAAAGGACATACAAAAAATGACCGTAGGACACCGTGGGAAGTGTTGTACGTGGGTTGAGATCACTATCACGACTTTTTAACATCGTTTGTTTTCATTGTTTTTGATATAGGAATATGATATGGAACTTAAGTTAACTTATGATACATTGTTAAGTTTGAGTTATTTAGTATGTAAATATTTAATTGTATGTTGTCCCTCTATAACGCGATATTTTTAGTTATCTTACGAATTATTAACCTAAATAAAACACAATGCCTCTAAAGAAAATCTTTAGCAGTTAAAGCTCATGAAAAGAAATAAAAACGATAACTAGAAATCCCGGAATCGCAGGAATTGTAAATAATGTTTCAATTCCTTACTGGCACACTATTTTTAACCTAAGCTCAAAACCACATTTATTATTTCAACGAGCGAGGTCTACTGTTCACAGAACTACTAGTAATTTTTAAATTTACAACATGACAGGGGTTATAATAAATGGTAGGGATACGCAGTATGACGTTAGTTACACAGAAACACAAACTTAACCTACTAACTTGTAAATTCAAATAATTGTCTAAAAGTATGTAACTCACTGTTTTTTTTTGGTTTGGTTTTTTATATTTAAGAAAACAGCTGATTCCTTTACCTGAACTGAGCTCTCTCAATTATATGAGCTATGTATTTAATAAACAAATAATTAAAATTGTAAAAAAAGAAATTTGTACATTCCTTTTTTTATATTTTCAATAAATTTCTGATTTTACCAGCAACTAGAGGCCATTTTCACTGAATTGATATATTATTGCATAAGGGGGGTCAACATCGAAAAGTCTAAGACAAATTGATGTTTGTATTATTTTCATTTATTATTCTCTGAAACGTCCTCTTTCCAGTGATATATAACACTTTATAATTAAATACTTTGTTTCATGTGAAAAAATCCAACAAATAGTTATATCATATGTTTTAAAGGTGAAATCAGACACATATCTACTTCTAAACCAGTCTCATCAGATGTAGGTAAAAATAGGCCTATGAGTGCTTAAAGAAATAAAATTTACAGTCACATTGCTGATTATGACAAATATGCAAGCAATAAAAATGAAATCTTCCAGTATGACATTGTTGATATAGTGTTGCTAAGGAAACAAATTGAAAACCTTTTTTTAAGTTAATTTCTTAAACTTTTGACTTTAAGTTGCTTTTTCCGAAAGTTCTTATTTTTAATGTTTATTTACATTTTTCTAAGGAACCATAACAGATATCCCCAAACAAACAAAATTACTACACATTTCATGTTGTTTAACAAATTTTAACATAATATTTTAACGAAATAATATTAAATGAATTAACTACAGCATTGTATGTGTTGAAAAACAATGACAATTTAAGGGCAAAACACACGTTTTACTAAGAAAATTATAAAATTTTAAAATTTCCCTGTGTTAAAGTTGATTTACCTACTTAATGCACTCACAAAAATTCAGATATGTGCCTTGTATGGTTCCAGAGAAAAATGTACCTACGTTTACTAAGATTTAATATTGCTTAGATAGGCGAAGATGTCCCCCACCCCCCCCTATAAACAGTAAGTGTACCTTCGTATAATTTTAGTCTCCAGTTGAGAATATATAATATGTTGGCTACTTTACACGATGTAATTAAAATATTTCTGTAAATTTTAATTATTTTGAATAAAATAGTTCAAACTGATTTGGGAAAACAAATATAATTCGAACGTATTATAATTTGTACTGTTTCATACAATTCTAATAAAGTCATAAACTACCTAAACACATATTAGTAATACAGTATATTCCCTTACCTGCATTAAATTATCTACCTTGTACATTTGTAACATCTGAGTTTGTGGATCAGTAACTTTTAATTATTTCTGCCTTGGTAGTAAAATCTAATGGAAATTTATGAGATAGAGGTTCAACAAAAACGGTACAGTTATAACTTAACAAAAAACAAAACAAAAATAGAAAACTGCAAACATCAACTTTGACAAAAGGAATTGTTCGTTGTCAGTCTAAAGTACATTTAAACGTTTGTGCAGATGGTTTAATATATGTGATCAGGAATTCAGAGGGCAATAATAAGTTGCAAAATAAAAAATGTATTCAAGTATTTCCTTTTAAACTCTGAATTCTCTTATTACAGGTTTTATCCAATAACGGTCCAAATTTTCTGGATTTTTTTGCTGAATACAAACTAAGAAGAAAGTTTAAAGTACAAAATATTAAGTTCGTAAGATAATACAATATTACTGTATACGTTTAACATAATATTATTGTTACGAGAAATAACACAATTCTTTCAAAATAAAGCTGACAGATTAAAGTATCTTGTAGTTTAACTATGTTATTCAGGGTTTTTCCTTTTTTTTAGATGCCTCCTTATTTATACCCACAAGGTTGAACAAACAAGTTTACTTGTTTGAGTTGTAACCGGTGGAGAGGGCGAATAAAATTGTAATAGCTCATCATTTAGTTAGAACTTTAATCATTATGATACTAGACTTATACATTTAAAATTTAATTGTTGTTTACCCTGTTCTAACAATACAAATTGAAGAAGTAAATAACACCAAGGAAATGGTGACGCTTAAGGCAACAATGGTGGTTCTTCTGCTAGTCGACGAAGAGAGGATGACACCTGTTATTATAGAAGACGTACAGAATAAATAACTAAAAAATGTTCCATCGTTTAGATGGAAAAAGATTTAACAACAAAGAATTTGTTCGGGAAAGACAAGAAAATATTGTAATTCAATTTAGCTAGTTTAAAAAGTGTAGCCTGTAATTTTTGGAAATATTCAAACAAGTTTTGTGTTTTATATATTGAAAAGGGATTTTTTGTGTACATATTTATTTTATTTTATTTTATCATTTTTAGTAAGAATTCATAAAAAGTTCTTCCTAATAGCAACTCAATTTATAATTAATGGTTTGAATATTTGATATTTTTTAATTCATGGAATTTAGCTTAGCTGTTTAAATTGTGTTTTCAATTTGTTTCAACAAAAAATTATAAAGTTGTAATTGTTTTACTAATTTAATTTCAGGTTTTCAACTTTGTTAATTAAACATAAATATAAAATTATTTTACAAATTTTCTAAAAATAATATTAGAAACAAGGAAAACCAGTTTCTCAAATTTAATCTTTCAAAGAAGTAAATTTAAATACATATTATAAAGTCTTTTTATTTTCTTTATTATGAGAATTTTTATAAAATACTCCTTAAAATGAATGGACTAATAAATGTAATCACTACAAGTTATTTACCTAATTTGTAGTTGTTGACTCAGTGTTTAAAATTATTTTAAATTCACCAAAGTGCGCATTAGACATCTATACTTTTTTAGATGGAAAATTTTAAATGTAATATTAACATTTTTGTTCATATAAATAGTTATCAAATTAAAATTGCACTTGTAAATGTTTTATGTTTAAGTCATACATTTTAAGTCAGTACTAAGAACAAATATCTTGCAAATTTAATATTATATAAAAACTTATAGAGCAATTAATTTGTCATTCAAAATATAATTTATTATAAGGTAACTATGTACAAAATATATAAACTATTCTATACTTTTTATACACATTAGCAATTTCAAATTAAACTTTCTTTAGATAATATTTCATAGTGTTGCGTAAAACTATATTTATTTGATACTGAATGCCGAAAATCTACATAGTTTTTTGGCAAAATGCACTTCTACATCTTGAACTTGGATTTAATTACACCAAGTTCACCTTCTACAAACCTAAATTGTATGCAATGTTTCTATTCATTTCATGTACAGCTATGTTGCGTGTAAAGGACACATTAAAAACGTAACAAAAGTTGGAATTTACATCATTCTGGCTTTTTCTGGCAACTGCCGCTCCATTCTCGAATCGTAGTGATAACTGTTTAACCACTTTCCTTGTTCCAATAGCATCATGTGTAAAGTGTATTAGAAATGTTTAAATAATAATGGCACAAACATATTGGCAAACATTTTTCTTACAATGGCGATTAGTGTTAATATTAAATAACTTAAACACAAAATTAAGATACAAATTTTAACCCTCGAACCAGCAACTTTAACAAAAATGGATTTTTGGGCGTTTGCAAGCATTTTTTTCAAGAATTCGCCAAAATAGTAAATGAACCCCAATCCAAATATGTTCCATAGCATTTGTGTAGAGAAAGGTTAAAAACATGTATATATACCGGTAAAAAAATCATAGATGTAAAATTTACAAAGTTATTAGCTCAAGATTCAAAAAATGAACAATTACGAAAGGTAAAGTTCCACTTTAGGCCTACATAAAAAGCAGTAAAAATTTTTGTAATTTTTTTCATAAATGTAAAAAGTTCCGTAATTTAGTACTAAATATAACTGTATAAACATATTTATCAATTTCTAATTTCTTATTAAAAAACACCAGTTTTTATGTTCCTACTACAAGAATCCTAACAAAACTAGACCTAGTTTGAATAGTTATTTAGGAATATATCCCTTGCCAAAATATAAAATATTATTACAAGAAAGTGTAGAGAATACATCAAAAAATTTAACTATATACTTGTAAATTATTATTTCATAAAAGTATTTGACTTATCTGTAGGTGAATTACAAATTAATTGAGATGAAACAAATGAAACCTCGCGGCAATAAAGAACATACAAAAAATTTCCGTTGGAATACTGCCTTAATTTGCTATTTCATACCGTGTTTGAATTCAACGGAAGTCTATACTTTCCACTGCTGTTTCAGTAACATAAAATCAGTCAAAATCTAGTTTACATTAAACGAAAGATCGAAGTTTTCTCTACAAAATGGTGTAAAGCCATAAATAGTAGCAAAGAATTGTAGGCGTTATCGCGATTGAAAAATGTGCTGTTTCATTGGTTTAAAACTGTCCAATTGCAAGGGTTTACTGAAACCTTTCTATTTTGAAAAGTATAAGAGTTATGTCTGATTGGAAGGCAGTTTTAGAAAGATAAAATTTTGACGAATCCAATGGTATTCGTATATTGTTGATAAAAATATGTCTGTTGAGCGCCATTGAGGTTTAGAGAGGTGGGAAAGTTGAGAATAATTGCATTGTGATTCACGCGCGGCAACAGGTTTACTGTAATCTACAATTTTAAAACGATGATTACATATGTAAAGATAAGTTTTAAACAAACAATTGTAAATACCAAAATTAAAGTTTAAATAATATCCTTTCCAACGGTTTTTATCTTTTTGAGATTGGAAGATTTTTCGTGGGTCAAATATTCTATACAATCACGCGTTACAGTGCCGTCTACCGATTTGAGGGTTAAGGGTTTTATATTGCATACAAAGTGTACGCATTATCTCTTCTACTTTGAAAATTATAACAAATTATCTGATACCGTCTATGAGATCATAATACTTGAATGTAGTTTGAAAAAATATGTTAATCCCAAATCATGCCCACAAATTAAAAGTAAATACTACTATTGCTACATGAAATATAATTACTCACCGTTGAAATGCTGATGCGATCAGAGCCAACAATGGGTCTTCCGTAATTGGAATCTGTTTTATTTTATCAGCAAAACCAATTTAATTTACTTTTCGATCGTATTAAAACTTACAAATGAATGTAATTTAGGATAATGGCTTTATTTAGATAAAAACAGTGAATATATACGGCAAGCCGTTCACATTTAAAAACTATTGTATTTTGATTTGCTGACGTTCCTGTCTACAATTGTATTACCAGCTTTATTTACTATGAAATTAAAATTTGTTTTAATTAAATTTGCTCAAACATTAATTTTGTATTATTATTCTACTTTATCTAAACCTTTTTCTGTCGAAACAATAGGTTTCCTAATTAAATTTAAAATAAAGGTTATCAGCTCATCATTAAAATAGGTTTTAAATAAAGAGGATTAAAACGTGGATAATAAGTTGTTGTTTTTTTTTTTTTATTGTAAAGTGTTAGGAAATTTATTATTGAATTAAGTTGTTTTGTTTAATAATTTTGACGAGAAGTAAGGAGGAATACAAAACAGAGTGAGTTATGTCAGACTAAGAAATAAACGGAATATTCTCATCTTCGTTAAAAGAAGGCGTAAATAATAATTTAAATTTATTTAAGGTTTTTAGGGAAGGTTTTATCTGGGACCGATCTGTCAACAAGTTTTGTCGAACACTTGCGAACACTTGTAGAATGTTTTTTATCTTATTTATATTTCACAGTCTAAATTCTTAAATAATTTATTTGTTGAATATTATTTATATAATTTGGTTTTATTTATTTTTATTGTATATATGTTTTCTCATAAGCCTATGACTTCAAGGTTATTCATAGTTACTGTAGGATAACGACAGTTTAGTCATATTCCCAAAATGTCGTATTGATTTAAAAATATTAATGTCCAAATATTCAATATTAACAGAATGCAACTTCAGCATTTCTAAATAATATCTGCAAACGGATTTGAAATTAAAAACAATAATATCATTAAATATATTTTTAACAAACATATTTTAATTTCAAACCAGCTTTTTATAAGTGTTTGAAAAGAGTTTTAAAAAATATTTAAATTAGTAATTATTCACAGCTTTGTATAAACTTTGTCTAGTTGTTTAAATACAATTATTATCTTTAAAATAACCACTAATAATATTCTATTCGTTTTTCTGCTACTAATAAAATTCTATAATTTTGTTTAGAAATAAGTTAGTCTACAATTAAAATGTTGAATTATTATATTTATTATAATTACATTTATTTTGTTAGTTGATTTAAGTTGATTGCTAAAACTGCCAAATAAATAATTTTACACAGTTTATGATATACGTTTATCATATCATACATACCTTAGCCGAGTGGATAGCCGGGTTCCTTAACAGTATCAAATGAGAATTGGCTCGTTATAACGCATTTAAATTATAACTTTGTACGATTTATATACATAACTGATATTTATGTTGTGCTGATTACTACAGGACTTACAAATAAACATTTTCAAAAGAATGAATTAAACAAAAACAAAGACACACATTTAGTACTTCCTTATAAAAAGATATGTAACACACAAGAACATACGAGTGGTGCAATAATTTCAGAGATTACACTAAAATGTATAACTATATTATACTCCGAACAAAAGAAAGACTATCACATGTTATAACAGGTTTAATCCTTGGGGAAGCATTGTCATATTGTGAGGGTCACTTTGTAAGACTGCTAATGCTACTTTTGGAAACAAAAGCATTGAGGCGATTTATTTGTAATGATTAAAATATTACCTTTAAATATATAAAAGGCAAAGTGATAATTTTAATAGTATTTTTATTTAGATTTTGATCAAAGATTTTTAACAATTATTTTAGTAAAAACTAAAATAACAATCTACAGATAAAGTAGAATATTTATTGTAAAACATTTTTAAAGTTGTATAACTTCTGAAACAATCTGGTATTATACAACTTTTACAGTTTTAAGTTTGTGATCTAATAAGATGCCAAAATAATTACTATTACTATTTTACAGTTCCTCTGTACTGCCCCCCTCACTTTATATGTTTAACAATTTTTATTCATATACAAGGTTTGCAAAAATAGTTTATTATTAACAATAAACACAACGAGAATTACATATTTTAGGTAGTTTCAGTATAATTACAAGTTTTATAATTGCTGTTTTTTTGTTATACCATGCATCGATATAAAGTAATAAATTGCAAATAACAGTTTTGACGACTGAAATATGTTTAGAGTTCCTATTTCAATTGATCATATATTTATCATTTGCAATTTGTACCAATGTTGCAGAAATATTAAATATTAGTTTAGCTTTTAGTAAATACCCCTGCGTGATCCGTATGCCAAACCCCGATGGTATTTTCTAAAAATATATGTTATGTTATGTTTTATTTATAACAAAGGTGTAGGATTAATAATAACCTCAAAACTAAGATGATAAATGTTCAAATCAAATTATTTCGTATATTTTATAACAACAGTTATAATAAAAGTTAAAAGAACCAGTAAGGCTCAGGTGTAGGCCTACGGTACACTTAATCAAAACCATTACCAAAAAATTACTTTCAAATGCCGTATATTATCAATAAATAGGCCTACTATAGTATGTCTTATTAATTTTTAATTAATGCAACATAGTTTTTTCTTATTTTTTAATTTCTTGAAGCAAGTTTTTATTGGTTTGTGTGTGTTGAAACATGTGTTGGTTGAGCATAGGCCTAACTTAAAAAAAAATATTAATTTGTACTAAAAGCTGGACATCCGAATCAACTGTTTTATCCATTATTTAAATCAATTGGTTGCTATGGCAATGAATGTAAATACATCCAAGAAGTTGTTTTTTCGGTCTAGGCCTAACCTAAAATTATGTTTAATTTATTTTACCTGCCTTAACGGCAACATACACACATGATTTATGTTCTTGTGCACATTTTTGAATGATATAAGTTTCATCTTAAATTTTTTTTTTTTAGTTTTTCATAATGTTGCTTATTTATTGGTATTACAGCTGTTAGGCACTACGTGTTTAACGTCTAACTTGATCCTGCGAATTTGTTCGTTGAAAGATACTGGCCACTAATGATTTTCCCTAAGCCAGCTGATTCCTTTTGCTACAATTGTATGTTATTAGATGCACAATCACGTGTTTTGATAATCAGCTGGATAGGGAAACTTAAATTGATGATAAAATACGTTTTAAAAAGTTATTTTATTACATTCTAAATGAAATTATTAAAGAAATGTAAGTAATTGTGCAAATATAGAATGATTGATCTTTCATTTAAAACAAACCGCGTCTAAAACGGTCAGTGGGAACCTCAAGTGAACTCTTCAAAGAAGTGCAAAGTTGAAATTTTACCCCATGTTAAATCTCCATAAGAATAGTATATTTTCCATTTTTGACCCAATTAACATAAATATTTTCAAAATGCAAATAAAACCTGCACATATAGGACCGCTAACCTTTGTTTTGGTACAACCCGCATGTAAATCGATCCAGTAGAACGGTCAGGCTCGCTGTCATTAGTTTTGCAAAAGTTGTTTAGTATATAAGATGTTCTAAATAAAAGAAATGATTATAAAATATTAATTTTTATTCGTTGAATAAATAACCACCATTATGGACATTGCAAATGGTGTTTACCTTCTCTGATTTAATAGCAATGTGGTAATTATATTTCTTCCTCAATACGTAAAATACATACAATTTTTTACATGATATGTTATAGATAGTACATTTATTTGTACCTTCGATTTTAAAATGGGGTCCACATCACTGACGAAATTCCTTACTTATTATACATAGGAAATTGAACCTAAACGAATAGATTTACATTAGATTTTAATTATTTAGTTACAAAATAAATTATGATTACTCCACAAATATAGATTTTCAATTTTCGGTTTAATATAACGGCTTTCTATTGTAAATTTATGTATTCGATTCCAACTTTATTTCATACATTTAAAGTTATATACAAATATATATATATATATATATATATATAAAGATTAGGTACCATTTGGCTGCCTTATATGGCACGATTTGCATTCGATTTGGCGGCTGGTTCTAAATGGAAGCCGTATACGGCCGCCAAATTGCAGACCCTGTTATTCTGTCTTATAATGATGATTAATGACGAATAAAATTGATTTGTATTGGCAGTCAAATGGGACCCTAGTGTATATTTTTAGTTCCAAAAAGTTATGTCTTGGAGTGCTAGCATCGCTACGGTTCACAAGTGGATATTCATTTTATCAATATTTGGCGCAAATCTGGCGGCCGAGGTCTGGCAACGCTGCAATGAGACACTGCATCCTGTTTTAACGGATGTGGCTCGAAGCTCTGTCTCTCGTTTGCAGGAACTCCTGATTATTTCCTTATTTTGAAAAACTCTGCCTCTAAGGTTGTTTTTATATTGGATTTTTATTGACTAAACGATGGTTTCTGTTTCTTTCTTTCGAATCATCGCTCTTCTTTTTCTCCGCGGGTCTGTGTAGCTGTATAAACATAAACTATATGAAATAAATACAGGAAATAACTATCAGTATATTACCTGCTTTTTAGTCCGTCGTGTGACTTCTTTGATTCCCCCTTCAAAAAGTCGGATTGATTTGAAACCTTGAACAGTTATAAAGGACCTACGGCAATGCAATATTAATTTAGTTGGGTGTAGTAAGTGAGCACTGATCATGGTCC
>JAGFPH010002500.1:25612-51063 GCA_018207615.1 Philaenus spumarius | reverse complement strand
TTTTTTTTTTTTTAATTCTAATTATATAAAGTGATAATACAACGAAATATTATAATTATACAAATATTATAATCATACTGTTATCGGCAAAATACTGTGACTAAACAGTTTAGGTAAATCCTCTAGTTTTTTTTATTCTAATTATATAAAGTGATAATACGACGAAATATTATAATCATACTGTTATCGGAATACATAAACGATAATTAAAACCTTTCCACCCCCACACCCACCGCACAGTAGAACAGGTCACTGATCCCTAGCCGGCTGGCCCTCGCTCCGCCAAGCCTCTGGCTGTCAAATTACTCTCGTCAAAGTTTTTAGGCAACTGGCCCTCGGCCCTAGACTCCATATGAAAGCCTGTAATTCAATGAGTATTTCAAGACCAAAACTAACTACGTACCTATAGTAAATCCGGAGATATATGAAAAACAACATAAGACAATGCTGAAAATTTGAAACTCCCGTAAGAAATGCATGGGGACGAATTTTTGTTTGAGTATAAGTTGAGTTACGGGGTAGATAAATTAATGCAGATGCTTCATGGCAAATTTGGGCAAATCCGAGGACCATGAGATTTCAATATGCACACGAGGACAGTGTGTTTTGTATTCGAGGACATGTTAGTGTAAATGGTTATCCGAGGACCATTATTTTTCACGTGTTTACGAGGACAGTGTATTTAACTAGAAATTATTAATTCTGTTATACTATTTTAAAAACCCCCATTTTAGAGACAATAATTTAATATCGATGAATACATCTTCCCATTTTATTATTGATTGTGTCAAGGCATTATGCGTCGCAGATTTCCGAATTAGTAATATCAGTGTTGTCGTGCGGCAAGTGTTATCAGTGCCTCGCCCCTACCTTCAAGGTCGTCAAGGGCCATTGTACCCTCCTTATTTGCACTTCCCGTCAATCCCTATTGTTCAACAGTTGTGTTGTCGCTCATTTTTTTCGCAGTTTGTTTTGTGGACTGATTTTTGCCATCCCGTTCCCATAATAGAGTACAGACTCTCTTAATCTCTTGCACGATCTGTTCAATCGCGGTACTGCTCACGTTATTTCTGAACTGAATTGCAGACAAACGGATTAGCCTAGGAGGAAGTGTAAATTTAGTGTATCTTTAATTTTTTAAATCTAAACATTTGTGTCATTGTTTAAGCGAATTTCCTCTATAGGGAAGAAGCTATTACCGTAGGTGGCATGGTAAGATCTAAGCCCATGACCATCGTTTTGAATTCGCCAGATGCGAAAAACACAATTCGTTACAAATTGTACATATGTATAGGCCTATCTGTATTTGTGTGTGTGCCGTAGGCACAACAACTCTCGTAAAATAGGTCCGATCTTGATAAAATTTGGTACAATTGTGTAACGTAGCATCTAATTGGTTAAGTTTGAAACCCAGATAGATTGCACTACCGGCAGAGGGTTTTGCAGGGGTGTTTGTACCCCAAAAATGGGTTTTCTGACTTTTCATATGTAAAATGTTTAGAAATCAAATTTTAATTTGCTCCATAATTTCAAATATAAAAAATAAACAATTTGTGTTTTGATCTTAGCTCTACAACAATTGGTTACTGAGATATTGAAAGTGCTAAACACAGTACGTTATCCTATGTTATTCTTATGGTAAATAAGTACAAATTTGATATCTTGCTTATGTTGAACATATACTTATGAAACTTGGTATGCTGGTTTATCTAGTTGAGATCTATTGATATTTGCATAAACATATCTATTTTTTCTGTCCCCATGTCAGCAAACCTACAGATTTAGTTTTAATGTTATTCTTAAGGTGAATAAGTAAAATTTTATAACATGCTGAATGATGAAAGTTGGTATGTGGCTTAATCTAGTTGTCGTCTATTGTATTTGCATAAATACCCGCATTTTTTTGGTCCCTGTGGCAGCAACCCTACGTACTCAATCCAAATGTTATCATTATGGAGAATAAGTAAAACATTATAAACATTTACTTATGAGCATGTACCGATGAAACTTGGTTTGTGGCTTTATCTAGTTACGTTGTATTATGAAATATGAAAAACAAAACACAATTCATTTTCCACCATGTCATCAAACCTGTATACTCAACTTTAATGTTGTGAGAGTAGTCTCACAATTGCAGACCATTCAATCTCACTTGTTCTGAATCTTTGACAACCTAAAAATCATCCAATCTAAATAAAGTAGGAACCGTTGGAAAGTAAATGTTTCAAACTTCAATTTTTGTATTTACAAATGTTTTCTAAAACATTTACTTACATGCGTAATCATCGTATTAAGATTGTAGTTGTATTCACACGGTACGCAAGAAAACGAACAGAAATAGCGCGCAACTTCGTTCTTTTCTAAGAATCATAAAATCCAGACAAACTTGTTTTAAATAGAATTTCTGGACACCATTAGATTCTTCAATATTTGCACTTTTTAAAACTGCCAACTAATCATTCGTCACTCTCATATTTTCTTAGATAGGAGTATTTCTAGAAACCCTTGAAATTAGACAGTTTTCTACCAATAAATAAGCTATTTTTTAATTGACATAATTATGATGTAAAATCAGAGATATTTGTTTAAAGTTCTTTATATCGATGTAAAGAGGAAATTCTATACTCTCGATTGATATAAGTTAAACCTTATTTTTAGTGTTAGGAGGCTATTAGATTTTGTTCATGAAATATAGTTATTCTACAGTCAGCTAAAGCACCCAGAACTTGTTTGACCGTTAGAAAATACAATATTTTAGAATAGGACAAAATTTCAATCTTCCGTATGGGTTGCGTGAGTGAGAGTAAAGTATATATTCTTAATTCCATTTTCAAAATACTATACTGTATGTGTGCCTTTGTTAGTGGTCTTGTAGTAGAAACATTAAAACGGTTGTTTTGTGATAAAAAATTGAAATTTATTTTATTTATTTATTACCAATAATTCCTTTACATGTATAAATACATAAAGGACCTATAGGGGGCACAAATGCCTGTACATAGGTTGGTCCCTAAATTAAAGATAAAAAAAAGAAGAAATTAAATTGAGCTAGAAATCACGCCCAATAATAGTAAGTAATAGTATAATACAATATAATATAACAATAATAATAGTTTAATTGAAATTGATGTATATTGTTTTTTTTTTATAAAGTGTACCTAGATTATCTCACTTGACAAATAATTTATTTAAAAAAAAAAAAACTTTCTTTCATACACATTCAGTTTATTTAATCTATGCTAAATCCACTTATTTTCCTATTAATTTTCTTTTTTAAAACATTTACACTACAAGATAGCGATTTTAAGTCATTTGGCAGTTCATTGAAATACTTCACTGCATAGTAAACGTAGCTTCTCTGCCCAATGGTTAGAGAGTGTTTTGGTAGGGAAATATTCTTAAACCTAGTATTTCTTGGCTTGCTTAGAAATTGATATATTATATTTGTATACACTTTTATTTACAACTAAATTACAAAACTTTTGTATATTTTGAAAAAAATTACAAACATTTAAGGTTTTTATGTAGACTTGAAGTTCGATTTTATTTTCTTCAATTGAACATTCTTTTAATTCCTGAGCTAATAACTTTTACAATTTACACCAATGATTTTTTTTTATACATATATTCTTTGGACTTTTTTTTATAAAAAAGCTATGGAACCTTTTGGATTCGAATATAATTACTATTTTTTATAATTTTTAGGAAATATGCTTGCAAAATCTCCAAAATATTTAACATTGGCAGTTAGAGGGGTTAATTATTAATTTATTGAGTTTTTTATTTGTAGGTGTGTGCTATTATTACTAAACGTATTATTTAATAAATTAAAAGTGAGTGTAGAATTATTTTTAAAGATAAGCGGTATAATGAAGAATCATAGGAGTGGTATTCATAAAATTAAACGTAATTTGTTTTAATGGTAAGGTTATCATTTATATTAAGAAGCAATTTTACGAAACTTTGATTTATAATCAGTTTGAAATTTAGAAACTGCCGTTTAAACACCACCAATAATACCCAAATATTTTTTGTCAGACTAATAGTTCACTTGAGCTTTGATTTAAACTTCTCCTCCCGATCTGGGATTCCCCACACCTCTTCGCGTCTTACACTATCCAGGCTTCACGAAGAAACGCACGAGCTCTACCACTTATTTTTATTAACAAGTAAGTAAACAGTACGTAATGTGACATTTTTGCTGCTGTGGCAACACTTAACAATTACCACTGAATACACCGTATAAGGTACAGTTATTCATACCATGAAAGGAATTGGACAGGAATAGGAAAGGAATCTCACGGACGTGAATTTTGGTGGGGTGGCTACCGGTGACTACATATACCAGGAAAGGAACAGTAATGTATTCTGGCATGGCGATGCGCGCCGCTGACACTGTCAGACCACTCCCGCTGCGCCGGCCGGCGTGGAGTCGTTTTTGTTTCCGCCCCATAGGCTACAAATAATTTTAAAAAATCGTTGCAAATTCAAATGCATTAATTAGGAAAAAGAAGATTGTTAGAAAAATGATAAAAATGTAAAAAGTCAGCAACCTAATTTTCACATTTATGTATTGTCCTAAAAATGTGTATCAGGCTACTTTAGTTAAATGGCTTCTAACTTTTCTTTTATGTAATGACTCATTAACATTTTCGGCATTGTGGTGTAATCCAATTGTGAAATACTTCTTAAACGATGCTTTCATTGACATAATAATATGATTTTACTATAAATTATATTATAACTTTTACTATGAATTGTAGGTACCAAATATAGGTACAACAAATCGATATTTTACTATTTTATATTTGCTTATATATAATATGCAGCTTTCAATATTTTCCCGAAAACTTTGCTAAATTACACCCTCCCCCCCTTTATTTTGAAAGTAATAGCCTACAAATTTGAAGACAAAAAAAACAGTGCTGGCACACTCATAAACATGACAGGCTAAGTATATAGCAAAAGAAAGTATATTAGGTTTTCCACTACGTTGTATGCTTAGTATGTGTTGTGAGCAATCACATTTTACCTTTAAATAAAATATATTGACATTTTACCCACCAAAACAGTAATTTCGGCCTAATGAGCGTATTTTTAAACGAATTTCAATAATATCTCAGAATTTGTTAGAACTTAGTAAATCTGTAGTAATAATATTGCACAGTGTGTGTTGTAGGTTTAAGGAGGGGCGAGAAAAATTGGTTTTAAATTTTACTAAAAAAAAAAAAAAAAAATTGTATAATTTTATACTTTTGTGAATTTTGTAGATTGATCATTATAGACGACTGATAGACAAATAATTTGATATTTTGTTTTTCTCTCTACGATGTTTCGTTGCCTTAATAATATAAGGCTCTAAAATATATTGACATTTTACCCGCCAAAACAGATCTTTCCGCCTAATTTCAATAATATTTCAGAATTTGTTAGAACTTAGTAAATTTGTTTAGTATTGTAAGCTTTCCAACAGTCTTTAAATGAGTGGCCTCCCCGTTAACCGATTAGTACCGAAATATCTGTGCAAATTCATGATTTTTTAGGCTTTTTAAGCTTAAATATATGAAATAAAAATGTAAGTATACCCATAGTTTTATTCAAATCTTCACTCTTAACATCATATCTATTTGTAAAACAATATACAGAAATTACTTAGAAAATCAATAATTTGTTTATTTATAGCTACGGAAGTCCTAATCGGTTACCATTTGGTCCCAGTAAAGTAAGCGAGGAATCAATGATGGCGAGTGGATTTCGCAGACTCATCCGGATGTTGATTAGTTTACTCAAAGTACGTTGCCTATGGAAATGACAGTCTTAACGATTTATGACTACAATTAGCGGCATGTCTGTGTTTTTAAGAAAACTAGAAGGTTTATCACTTTTCTATCTGTCAACCAAGTAACAACTGTGCTGCCACAAAATTTTTATCAGGAAAAAATATAAAATTTTAGGTAAATAATGTTAATTTTGTTTCTTACACCAACAATTTAGATTTTCTTGAGGTCGTGTAATGATAAACTGATTTGTATAAATTAAGATTTGTTCTTCGTTATTTAAAAAATTTAAAACCTCTAATACAATTTTTATTTCTGAGGAGGTCTCATATAGTTGTCAATGGTATTTAAAATATCCTTTTCGACAATCGTATTATATTAATTTTAGTTTAAATTAGGCTTTTTGTCTGCCTTTTTGGAAACATATTTTGTGTTTTTATAAACTAGGCTAATGGCTAAAATTATGTCCGCCCATCTTCGTCTAGTCTAGGGTGCTCGTCGGTCGTTTGTTAGTGGTCAGTTTTCCCGGGAACTGAGATTTAATAATTGTATATTCATTGCATCACCATCACCAGTAAATGAGGGTAGTTGGCAGATTTTCTGTACTACGTGGGCATGCAGAACAATATTTTCCTCTAACCAAGCCGAGGAAGGGTTTTGATGGTAGCAATAATTAATTAGATTAAAATATTTAATACAATACATCACTTTTATTTTTCTAAAGATTTTCCAGCCAAGGGGCGCACCGGTGTCCCGGTGGGCCAGGCCAGGCCTGAAGGCCGTTATATACTAGCTAGTAGTCATATCTTAAAGTCTTAAAAGGTTTCTTGAACACCCAGGAAAATGGCTGCCCTAGTCTTTTAAACTGAACATGTAGTAATTATATATTGCACAAGGTGAATAAATAATATAATACCAATTTATTATACAGAAAAAAGTTATTGGAAAGTTTTGTAAAACTTATGGTAACATTTTTAGTTTACTTTGTAAGTTTGTTTAGTTCCCGTAACATGTGCAGTAATTGTCAAAAAAGTAAAAGTAAAATACTAAACTTAAAGTGATGTCCTCAGATACACCGTGTACAACGCACTCGAAACACGCTAACTAGGTAACATAGCTCGTTCCAGACGCACTATCGGTTATTTAGAGATTGAAGAAACTTGGCAGCAATGGATACAACTTGGCAATAATGGATACAACAGGAAGCAGGAAGAAGTAAATAGACGCATTCAGTCCTCAGATAATGCATACAAAATAATATTCATAACACACTTGTGTGTTTAAAAATGACGAACGGGCGACCTCGGATACTGCGAGAAAGGTGGTCGAACAAACACGGTGTGTTTTCGCCACGACTGCAGCGCGCCAAATGGTCAAACGCTGAACTACAGATTCGACGTAGGGAGGCATCTGAGGACATTAAAAGGAAATGGGTTTTTTGCATGAGGCAACCTGAAAAGGGAAGTTATAGAAGAATCTAATGAAATTTGTATCCGAGGACACTAAAAATGTCCTCGGATGCAAAAATGTCCTCGGATACACGGTGAAAACTCAACCCAATGTCCTCGTATACACCACCTGCCACACGTACACAGACACACAGACACACACACAGACATCACTCCGAAAACCACTTTTTTAGGTTCAGGGGGGCCCAAAACGGATATTTCCACCAAAAACTCAAACTCGAAAATTTTGACGAATACAATACTTTCTCCATATACTATGGTATAGGGGGAGAAAGTAAAAAAAGGAAGGGCATTATGAGTGAAGATATACAAGCTGGTTTCTTTGGAGTTCAAACAAGGAGTTAAATTAAAGAAAGGCACACAGCTAAGTTCATTTAGCCATACAGAAATACTTTTTTCCCAGAAAATTATGAAAGATTTCAAAGAAAATATAATTAAAAACACTTTTAAAAATTGATAGTTGCTTAAAATGTCCTTTTATGTAGGTTTGACACCGGCAGCCGAATAGTCGAGATATACACCTGTTCGACTTGACAACACTGCCGGCAGCTAAATGTACCCATACCAAACATATATGGCAGCCAAAAGGGACCTATATACACGCTGCGCCGAATAGCCGCAATCTTGCTGCTGCCAAATAGCACCAATATTTAAACATGATCTTAAAGGAGTCATAAATTAATAAAAATTTAATACAGTGATCCGTAGAAGGTCACAATCAATATAGCAAGTTAAAACATGGATATACTCTTCTCTAAAGGGTGGCAGCCAAATAGCTTACTTTTTGACGGCCGCCAAATAGATAGGTGTATTTATATATATATATATATATAGGATATACGATTTAAAGTTGTAATAGTACAAAATATTTAACTTTAAAGTGGTAATGACAATAAAAAAAGAAAGTAGTACAGCTAAGGATCACAGTAAATATGTTCTGCTTTAGTTTCGTAGAGAAGATAGATATGGATGTCATCTGCTTTCTTCGCATCATTAACCTTGTCATTCGTCCTATTGATTCTGGCAACAAATTCCTTTAATGCAATACCTACTGACTTTATAAGTACCTCTTTATCTTGTATATGTATGGCGAGGAAGATTAGTCAAATTGTTTACCTTACAAGGAGGTTTAAGAATACAGTTTTGTCTTGACAAGTCGCAAAATATTGCCTCAGTTATACATTTCACAATTAAAACTGGACTAAATGTTTCTATATCGCGAAAATGTATCCCTTTTAGTATTCACACAAAGCCTGTACATACATTGGTTGAAATAAAGTCTTCGATTGACATTGCAAGATTTTTAACCACCAAACATTTAGATCTGTAGGAGAATCACAGGACAATAAAATTGTGACTTTTAACAATAGGATTAGACGAAATTCTATTTATTTATTTAAACTAATAAAGAACGAATCTTATAAACCTTGAAAGGCATATCAAACAGTTCTTCAAAACATGTAATGTAAATACGTTAATACTACGCAGTAAGATATATTTCTTCTTTCTCATTATAAAATAACAAATTCTAGTAATTATTTTTCTAGTGACATTATTTAGCCTATTATTTTGGATCTCAGACACATACATTTAGAATTTTAACGATAAAGTATATATAAATGGTTATAAATACCTTGTTTGTCAAACAATCCTTATTTTTTGTGCGACATGTTTCGCCGTTACACAGACGACATTATCAAGCTACACTTTACAAACACAAGACACTAACATTAACAACATTTATCAACACTATAAAACACTAAAAAAGAAGAAGTTAAAGTATACTGTTATTTGTCAATAAAATTCGTTACACTTATACTTAAACATAATTATTATATAAAGTTATTAACTTTTTGTGGACAGTATTGATTTGATAAATATTAATATGTGAATATCCTTTGTCAGTTGCTGTATTTAAATGCTAGATTTATTACTATAGTATAATGATGGTTCTGATTTTGTTTTAAGAGATTGACAGTTGTGTGTGTGCAAAGGTAGGGGTTTTAGATGAAATACATTTTATTATAAGTATTCTTGTTTATAGCAAATGATGCAAATTCCATACTACTATTGAAAGTAGAAACAATAATAGAGTTGTGACCAAAACGTATGATAAATACTACGCCAAGTAGCCAGGAAGTCATTGTATCCAGTAAACGTAAAATACAAACAGATGTTCAATTATTTCTTTAATTATTCATAAATTCAGGCTTTAATAATTATGTTTATGGCTACAGAAGCTATGTAGCCACATTGAAGCGGGAGTTCCGACAAATTTAAAAACATAAACTAAACTCTCCACAAATAATAATATAACTGGTTATCTTAAACTTCTGATAAAATTATATTGTTATGAAAAACTATTCAAAACATTTAATTTAGGCTAACTAAATAATTCACAAAATAATTAATAAGATTATTAATTAAAAAAGTATAACTATTATTATTTTTATATTTTAAACATTAAGTTTACTTATGAACAGAGCAAATATATTTGCTGTTTAATAAATTTAAATTTCTCTACAACTATTAGAAGTAAATAATCCTTCTCAGTGGTGTTTTTCTTTGTGCAAAGCCATATCTCCCTTAATTTTTCATCAAAATTAATGATTCAAACAAAATCTTAAAGCTTATGTTCTCCGCTATTGTCAAAATATACATGTAGCTTAAAAATTATAATGTTTTTGTTAAAAAACTTTCAGCTTAAAAAACGTAGATTAAAAAACTTTCATGTGAAAGTTCATATGATTCCTATTGAAAGGAGCCATCTGTTATTAACAATCTGTTTAAATAAAATAACAGCTGTTAGTTAGATTGTTTACATTCTATATGCAAGTGGAATCTATCACACAAATTAATAAAATGAAACCAACGTAAATAAATAAACGTAATTTACTTAACTAAAACAATTTATTAAATCAGTTAAGTACTAGAAACTGGCAAAATATTTGCCCGGGTCAGCTAATTACACTTAATATTAGATATACCAGGTATGCAAACAATTATTTTTAAAGTTTTAAACAACTGTCTTTTAACTTTCAACCCAACCCTTCCTAAAATTGCGAAAGATCAAACAGTCATTACATTTACATTTCACAGAACACCCTTCTTTCCAGGGGTATATGATATGCTAAACTCTCACCCTTCCAGTTGTATATATTTTAATTATTCTTCCTACAGTCGAATACAATAATTAAATTAGTTTCCCTTTCTGGATGTATTATCTTTAAAATAATTAAATCCTTAACAATATATTGTATGTAAATTAACAAATAAATAATAAACAAGTCAACCACTTGTTTTTTTTTGTTATTTAAAAACACCACTAAAGACTAAAGTCTAAACATTTAGAATTTGTTTAATGTTTCTTGAAAGTCAAGTGTTGTATATTATATTTCATTAAGTATACATTTCCAAAAATGGAAGGGCTTTTTCAATAGATAATATAGTATGTTCTGTGACAGCACAGGGTAGCAGCTAAGGTCATATTATAATATGTAACTTTAAAAGTGTAACTTAAAAAAAGTATTGTCCTATATTACAAATTAGGTGCTGTTTATAACTAACAATTACTATTTCAAAAAATTTAAAAATCTTTTAATGCTATTTCTCAAACATAAAGAGATTAGATAATTTGTTTTTAAATTTATCCAACTTTATTTATATATATATTTTTTTATAAAGCTTAAGTTACAAATATAACTAAACGTGCAGGTCAGAGGAGGGCGGTTGTAATCAGTTGTTATGGCTTAGTGAAGTAGTTCAAATGAATATTTGTGAACCAACAATTACTATTTCAACACATTTAATAATCTTTTAATGCTGTTTCTCAAACATAAAGAGATTAGATAATTTGTTTTTAAATTTATCCAACTATAGGAGTGAAACCATAAACATTGCTTAGTTTTGCTTTAGTAATTTGTCTTTAATTATATATATTTTTTTTACAAATCTTAAGTTACAAATATAACTAAACGTGCAGGTCAGAGGAGGGCGGTTGTAATCAGTTGTTATCTCATAGTGAAGTAGTTCAAATGAAGTTTTGTGCAACATCTGTTAGTTTTACGTTAACGTACTTTATTGTTAACGGAAGTAAATCTTTGATTGATATACTAACAAATATTTACAAATTGGAAACATACTGGGGCTGAAGAGTACAAGTTAGAACTTCACGCTATTTTTGTATACAAACACGGCGTTTTGCGAAGGACTAAAAAGTATCCGGAGGATGGTAATTATATGGTTTCACATATTAGAAACATACTGTGATTAGAACTATAAGTTAAAACTTCAGGATATTTTTTTAAGGGTGAATATCTTTTTTCGAGCTTCGAATCTTGTTAATTCAATGTTAGAATACATAAATACTAAACATATCTCAATATTCGAAGGTTCGCTTCTGACAAAGTAATAGTGAACAATTACTGAGAACCAAGTGTTTACGTTACAAAGTTATTCTAATATTTCAAAACAAAGAAAAAAAAAAGCAATACGTCCAAGAAAGTTTAGTTTAGTGATGATATGGAAAAGAGATAATGGTATGATATATTTTTATAAGTAAACCACAAAATGTACCGTATACCAATATATTTAATTAATTTAGCTTTAAGAAGATTTTTAGAAACGTTGTCATGGAAAATATAAATGAGATTAATAAACACAGTTAAGTTTACTCTTTTATTTCGCAAAACTTACATTTACATAGTACTGTTTTTTGAAGGATAATTAAAATTTTTAAATACTGTACTTTGTTTATATATGCGAAATATTATTCAAATGAAAAGGTTAAGGAATTTGGTTTTACATAGCTAGTAAATCAATTAGTAGATTTGATACAAAGTAGGAATTATACCGTTAATCAAGTAACACCAGAGATTTACTGGGTATCATATGTCATTTAAAAAAATATTTATTTTTTATTTGTTCTGTGATAATGGAACTATCTGGTGTTAACGTAGTGGTATGTATTGGCATATAAAGAGCCATATACATCATAGCTTGTAAGAAAAATAACTATCACATCGATAATTAAGCTTGCACTGGATGTATTGGGTTGCATGTATATACATTTCATTGTTTAAATGTAACACTGACTTTAATAAATTTTAAAGAATAGCAATGGACGTGTTAAATATAACTTACCATAATGCAATTTAAAGTATTCCTGGTTTGTATACTTTATCAAATACGAAAAAGTAATCACAATTAACAATGGACGAACCATGAACCATAGTATTTTTATTTTGGAAGGAAACTATTTCAAGCCGAGAAATAGAACCATTACAGTATATAAGGTTGGCCTGGATATGCTATGTTCTATGTTGTTGCTAAATCCAACCATAACAAAGACAATCGTCACAGGAAAGTCATGCGTAATGAGGCCGCTTAGTGATACGCTGTGAAACAAAATATTAAGGAATTTAAAACACCGAGAGTTCCTTTAAAGTTAAAGGCGAAGAATATAGGTCAAAGTGTATTTAGAGTAAATTTATTTCTATACATTAGTTAATATATTTTTGAATTAGTATATATATCAAATTCTTTCATAAATTAATATACAAGGTTTTAAAGAAAAGTGTTTTAAGGGGTCAATAAACTGAAACAAACAAAAAAACTAATTTATTATTAACAAAATAACTTTATTTTTAACCAAGTTTAAAAAAAATAACTAAATCAATGTTATGCTGTATTTCGAAATTGAACTTAAAAAGCGATGTTCCGAAGTATGTGTTTTTGTGTACAGTTTCTTTCATATTAAAAAAAAAACTATTAGTGCTACAGCTATCAAATTTTAATGGTTAACCAAGGATAAATGTTGTAGAAATATGAACTAAAACCATAATAGTAATAAGACAATTTTATTTTGTACCACTTTTGAGAAAATGTATTGCAACTTTTAAATTTATCTCAATGTGTTCAGAAGTTCAAATTTTAAAGTCTTTTTGTAAGTAACTAAAAATACAAATAAATAGTTTTATTATTATAAAAAAAAAAAAACTATATTTATTAACGGAAACTTATATTGAGAAAAACCGGTCAAAATTATGCAAATAGGACTTTATTTGAGATCACAGTAAATTATTCAGTTTTAGTCTTAGTCTGCGATAAGGTGTACTGGCCTCCTTAGATGTATTGTTCACTGTTATTGAAATCAAGAATTTATAAATATAAATTTGATTACTATTGAATATAAAGCGTTGAAATTTTTCAACTTATATTTATTTATATTTATTGTAGCTTTTACTACACTACAATTAATTTCTTGTTACTCTAAACAAATTTTATCGAAGGCTGCGCTCGAAATTTCTGAACGATAATGAATCGGTCGAGGGAGGTTCTCAATAGAGCACTACAAGTTCCTGAACCTGTAGGCTCTTTAGAAGGCGGCAAACATGCTATCGTTTTTAAAGGGGTTGATCGCAATCTCAAAGGAAACTCACGACTGCCCTATACAAAGGTGTTAAGCGATTCAGGCCACATTAGGAGTCAAAGACATTTCCTTCCCTGAGGCGTCGTTGAGGGTAGTCTCAGAAGAAGCTCACTCCTTGCTCCAAATAGGGTTTAATCAATTCAAGCCTTTGAAGGTGATATCACGCTCCGTTCCTTGAGAAGGGCTTGACGGACTTTAAAAGGAGTTCACTATGTGTTCGTACCTAATAGGGTCAACGATCCAAGCCTTTAAACGAAATATCACTCTCTGGTACCTGAGACAGGGTTGAGGATAGTTTTAGGAGTTCACTACTTTTCCTTACCTGATGGGTTAAACGATAGAAGCATCAGTAGGAAATATACACCTTCTTGTATCAGAGGTGATGTTAAGAGTAGTTTAAGAGTAGCTCACTACTTTCCCGTACTTAAAAGGAAAAAACGAGAGACGCCTCAAAAGGAGTTAAACATGATACCGTTTCCGAGGAAGGGCCGAGGAGGTATCAGAGGGAAATCACTACTTTTCTGAACGTGATGGGGTTGAACGAGGGATGCCTGAGAAGCCCTTCCGTATATGATGCGCGTCGAACGTTACTCTCTGGCGTAGCTTATTACTTTCCCATATTTGATGATGTTAAACAATGGAGGTTTCGGAAAGGTTAAACAAACTCCAGTTTCTGAGGTAAAATTTACTGAAGTTTCATGGGGAGCCCATTACGTTCCGTGCCTGATGGAGTTAAACAAGAGAAACCTCAGAAGGAGTTCAACAATTTTCGAACTCAATATTTACTTTATCGGGACTGTATATATATAAATATTTATATATGAAGTTTTAGTTTGGGTCCACACGAATAGAAAAACATTGGATCGGAAATGTTTAACATGATTATAGCACCAAAAACAAGGAAATTTGCAGATTTCAAACTCATCGTTTGAAATTGCTTGAGAGTATTCCGCTATAGGGTCTAAAATTATACAAAATATTACTCAATACTTATTAATATTTAAGTGAAGTACAATTTAAAAATGAAATAAAAAGAGAAATTAAAAATAAAGCTTATTATAATGTAAGTAAATATTTTATGCGTCCACTTTGATATACAAAAATATAGGATAAGAGTTTTTATAAATTTAGTGTAAACAAAATTGTTGTACATTTAAATATTTTAAGCTTGACAGTGCACCTGTTTGTGTAATTAACGAATCTACCTAGTTAACCTAAAACTGGGTTGACAGTAGTCTCAGAGTGAACTTATTACTTTCTGCTAACTATTTTACTATCGTTTAATATAAGAAGGATAGGCTTACAACTGTTTTAGGCAAAACAATAATTCGATTGATTTATTTAAAATGTATTACAACATTTATTCCTACCATTAATACAGGAGCCTAAAACGTCACATATCAATATTTGAAATTACATTAATAACTTAAAGTGTGTGTTTGGCTTAAATTAAAAAACAAAATATATACATGTATGGATGTAACTTGGTATACCTAAGTTATTCGAGTACATAAATGTACTCTGTACACTGGGGTATTTGTTAAGGGCATTTTTAAATTCATTTATTTTTAACGTCAGGAAACAAATGTACTGCACATTCCATGCAGAGCTGAACCCTGTGGCAGTGGGAAACGTTTTCCTGGTGATAAATTAAAAATTTTAATGTAAATTGTGCCGAACAAATCGCCTCAGAGTATAAACGTAAAACAATGTCCTATTTACACAACTCTTGTTTTTCTATAATATATTTGGTAAAGTTTAAATAAATTTGTATCAATACAATAAGTGCATTAACATTTTAATTTTTACTATCAATATCGTAAATTTTCCTACAACTACACTTTCAAATCATGTTTTTGTTTATATAAATTATGTAACAAATAATAATTATTTAATATTTATAAAGAATTTTCATGTTCTAAAATATAGTATTTAGTATAATTTCAGTAAGTTTCGTACGGTACCACATTAATATAATTAAACATTAATTAGTATAATTTATATGTTTATAATATATATTTGTTCGCTGTTTATAAAGTTGACATATTTGATCCTCTATTATTTTGGGGGGCTTGACCCCCGTAGGAGGGTTAACAATTTCAAATGTAAAGGTAGGTCATTTAATACAGCATTGAAAATCTTTTAAAGGATAAACTGAATATCGCAAACTAGAGATTACATGTAGTATCTTTCTCCGTTTCAAAGAAAGGGACAATTAAAGTTCCGGAAAATGAAATTTTTATCATAACATCAAAACAGGATATTAATTAATTTGTTAATATTATTAATATTAGGAATAAGTGAGTTGTAGGTTGGGGTTAAATGTAATACATTTTAAAAATGGAAACTGTAAATAAATGTAGTACGGTACATTGGGGGGCGGGGGAGATGGAACCGGGAATACAACCCTTAATCTTTGCTCCTGACTTTCTCTACTGTATGCGTAATTAATAAGCACCACTTTGCATGTACTGATAGCATAGCAATACCTCCCTCATTTTGTTCCTGATATTTGTTGTGATAGCACTCAGTTATGCCTTTTTACAAATGAATAGCTCAAATGAAGACAAGGTTGAAATTATGTTTTTTTTACGGACAAGTACCTACTTTCTGCTTTGGTGTTATAGTTAAAATATGAGTTTCCATTACAGTGAAACAAAGTTATATATTAAGCTCTGGTGTGTACCATTCTGTTTTTTTTTATATAAGCTTTTCAATGTTGTATTACATGACCCACCTTTATATTTGAAATTGATAACCCCCTTACCCCCCTAAACCTCCAAAATAATAGAAGGTCAGATATGTCAAAAAAATTTATTGTTGTGCTACAAAAGATATATACAAAGTCTTGATAGCTTATTTTTAGTCACGAAAATATTGAGGTTCGTTAAAAGGACTGTAAGCTGGGTTTTCCTAGCTCCGCACTTTTTGCGCAGGGCACTGCGGACCTTTCAGCGCAGTGCGCAGTGCGCTGCGAAGTAGTGTTTTCCTAGCTGCGCAGTTTCGCTGCTTATTTGACTTTTTATCGGTTTAAAACTATAAAAACAATGCTAACTCTTCCACCCCTCCTAATATGATGACACAAGTGGTTGTTATTTCCTTGCGAATGTATTTTTGTGCTATGGCGACTATCAATAAGCGGAAGCGTGTTGTGATTACTTTCGCTGATAAATTAGCTGCTATCGATGAAATCGAAAATGGAAAACAACTGTATATAGTGTATATTATTCTGCTTGTACAATTTTGTGCTGAGAATATATTGTTTATATTACATATATAAAAAGGTAAGTATCGCTTTAAAAAAAAACCATCATATTATGTATTTTAATCATTACTTTAACAATAGGTGTAGGCCTTTAATCATTTATTATCTAATGTATTATTTCACAATCGTTGTCAAGCGTAATAGACTAAGTGGGCTAGGCCTAAGGCCAGACAGTTGCTGCCGCCTAGGAAGTACAATTTTGGGGGGCTCAAAATTGAGGAATTTTTTCATTTGGTGGGGGAAAAAAGTGGTGATTTTAAACTGTTTATCGGCTATATTCCACAGTATTGGATGACCACCGACGACCTCGATAAGCTGTTCATCCTCACTAGCCGTAAACTTATTAGACATTGTAGATATTATATAAATACTATTCATACAACTACAGCACTCTCTTGTAAAACTAAAACTAGTGCCCAAAAATAGCTCTGTTGCGCTCCGCGGTCCGCACTTGACTGCTCTCAGAGGAGTCGTCCAGTTCCGCAGAGCGCATTGCGGACCGCGGAGGGGTCTAGGAAAACGGCCCCGTTCTATTACATGTTGTTAAGTAGGCTCCACAGTGCGCTCCGCAGAAAATGCGGAGCTAGGAAACCCCAAATTATGAACACTCTGTACATATTAACAAGTTTAAATTTTGGTAAAATTAAATATTTTTACTTATTATACATTTTATATAGCCCTACTATTGCAATGTGTACGAATTTACTTTAGATGAAAAATCTAACTGTTTGGCTGCTTTGATACTTTTAGCTCTGTTTTTGCAGTAAGATATATATACGAAAAACTACTTTTTTTTTAAATCCAATTAGATCCAATTAGAACTTGTTATTCTTAAACTTTAAATAAATAGTTTTAACTAGACAGGACATCGTTAACGTTAATATCTTTCATATTTTCCTTAAAGTGTTGTTTAATGAATTTCTAGTTGTTAACAACTCTTTATTTTCCAAATTTGATCTAAATTTCTAATTGCGTTATTAAGTATCCGACATGGATGAGATTTTAAATAATTCAAACTAATTATGTGCTGTTAATCAAAGGAAACATAATATAGCGTTAAACGTAATTACTTACAGTCCCTTATTACCTTCGTATTCGAAGTAGTTAATCAGAAATTTTGATGATAATATAATAAGTAAAGTGACTAATTGTGAGATTTAATACAGTTTTAGTTGTACCGATACAAGTTAAAATAAATTTAGAGCAAAACCTATATATCTATACTAACGTTATAAAGAGGTAACGTTTGTTTGTCTGTTTGCATGTAGGAGGTTATCTATGGAAATAATGAACCGATTGAAAAAATAGTTTTACTAATAAAAAGCTACACTATTCCTGCGTAACATAGGCTACAATTCATTTCGATAAAAACATTTCTTACTTTAATACTTGTAAATTTAGTCGGAAAAAATCTTAGGTTAGGCCTAGACTGATGAATCATCACATGTATTTACATTTGTTGCCATGGCGACCAATTGAATAAAATAACAAATAAAACAGATGATTTCAAAATTTGAAGCAATAATTTAAATTTCTAACTTTTAGGTTAAGTTTTTTATTAAAATGTTGGCCTGAGCCTTGTTGGTTCTACATTATTTACCATCTTAGCTTTTCGGTTATTATTATAAAGAGGTTAAATTTTTTTTGTATGCAGGTAAGTAATCTTTGGAACCACTGAACCGATTGAAAAAATAGTTTTACTAATAAAACGCTACACTATCCTTGAGTAACATCTGATAGAATTAATTTTGATTTAAGTTTTAAAACAACCCCTAAAACAATACATTTTTATTCTTTCCACAAAGCTAGAAAGCTGAACTTTTGTACATTTAGTTCTTACAAGATATATAGAAAAAGTAAACTGGATTTGCATTTTGTCGCGTGCTACTAAGGGGAGAAATGTGATAACAACCATTAAAACAATACAAATTAATTGCTATATTTTCCTTAAAGTTAGTGAGCTGAAAATTTCTGCATTTATTTCTTACGACATATATAAAACAAGTATCATAGATTGACATTTTGTTGCGTGCTGCTAATGGTGAAAATGTAGTAAAGGTGTTGATTGTTATACTTTCTTTAAAACTAAAGAATAAACCCTTAATATATTAAGCAATTTAAAAATAAGAAACCACTATGTTACATCCTAATTAAAATAAATAAGACATATTAGAAATTAATAGTAGGGCCTATTTATATAAAATAATCTGTTTGACTTTGCTTCGACGCGAGTCACCGCAGGGGTTGGCGAGTGAAGCGAGCAGGGGGCGAAACCCTCTAGTTTCAAATATTTGTCTGATGACTTTCTAATATTTATAGCTCTACAAATAACGTATACCTCCAATATACCATTTGGACTTAAATAATATATAACTGTTTATCACCAAATACCTTTTAATTGGAGTTAAAAAAAAGAAAAAAAAAGGTTGTACAACTATTTGTGCCCATTTCACCGAACTGAAATTGGTATAGTGCAGTAGTTCTCAAAACCCTCTTCCCGCAGTTTTTAAGAATTTGTATTTGAAAATATAACTTTACTTACAATTCAAAATTAAATCGAAAATTTGTTTACAGAAAGAAGTTACGAGGAATATTTCTTTTCATTATTTAAAATACAAAATACGTATACTCAATTATGCTAATAGGAGAACATTAACTCAAAAACGAAGTAAAGAAATTGAAACAGTAAACAAAACTAGAAACAGTAGGTCTTCAAACATTGACATTCTGTTCTACAAATAAATGTGTAATGGATGCTTCTTTACTTATGCATTACTGCTCTCAAAATCCTAACCAACCACATAGCAATGACCTTGAATAAAACCCGCCATACAGTCCGATCCTTTGCAATTATTTGTTTAGTTTGGTTTAACCCTACAGCATATAGGTGGTAGAAAATCATGACAGAACTTGTGTGGGGTGCAGCCATCACCCCATTCTATTTCAAGAGTTTCTTTTAAGTACATGACTTGAAATCAATATAACTACTTATGTGTAATCTTTTAAAAATGTAATGGGTTAATAATCGAAAATATATTATATTTTATATGACAATTACTTTTAATAATTCATTATTAGCACAGAACATATCAGAAATTTAAAAAAAATGTTTGAAAAAAATAAGATATAAGTCAACTAATTAAAAAACAATTATAAAACAAATTATTAATTTATATCAATGTTCATCACAAGCCATAGTTTATACAACTATTGAATAAAAAATCAAGGCCTTAGCCAGGAAAAATTTACGGGGGAGGGTCAGGTCAGGACCGGGGATTTGGATTTAAACCCTTTTAACACGTTCACTGTTAAGGACGATCATATGAGCTTGCCACTGAACACTATGAGAAGCGGCCGACGCCAACCCCCGTATTGGGAGTATTTTCAATACGCAATGCATTGCGAGCTTCGCCCGCCAACCCTTTTATTGGGAGTAATTTCAATAAACAGTGCTTTGCACGCCATCTCGCGTAGTGGGAGTATTTTCAATAAATAATGCATTGCATGTTTCGCATTCCAACTCCCATATTTGAAGGATTTTCAATACACAGTGCATTGCGTGCTTCACACGCCAACCTTCGTTTGGGAGAATTTTCAATACACAGAGCATTGCGTGCTTCGCACGCCAATTTTAAGCCTATGTGCTTTGGACGCACATGTGCGTCCACTTTAAAGTATTAGTGATTATTACGTAGAAAGTTTCAAAAATAAAAATGAATTAATTGCTACTCATTTAGGCTATAAATATAAAAAATATAAGGTCAGCTCCTAGCACAGGAAATACGAAATTTGCGTAGCAGTGAACGTGTTAAACATCAATTTCCATGCTTATTTTTAAAATTTTGATATAGTCACCTAAGTAAAATATTAAAGGATGTAAGTATGATGAATGATTTTGTTTTATTAGAGTAAAGTATTTTTGTTGAACTTTGGTAGTTTTATTATTTAAATTTTAGGAAAACTGCGAAAAACTGCTACGCACGTTAAAAATAAACCAACTTACCTTATAAAGATATATTCCTGCAGATTGTGCTCAGACAAATCAGATTTACACCTGGTTTTGTACTCAAAACCTAGTTAAATTAATACAAAATTACTTTAAACTCTGAAGAATGTTACTTTTGCAATATTAATCTATAGAGTGTGAGTTTTGTAACTGATTTACCAGGAGAATGTTAGTTTTGACACAAAACATTGCAGATATTTTTGAACAGGAAAACAGAAATAAATTATAGTTTTTAGGCATAATTAATGTGTGTTTAAGAGGTAATAAAGTACAGAAATTGTATAAAATAAAAAAATAAGGTTTATTGCTAAATTTTACAATTTTTCAAATAGAAACTTATAAAACACAAGGGTTAAGTTTCATTGCTAAAAGTTACTAATGTTACAGAATGTAAATATGAAAAGGTATTGCCTATCCTTATAGATTTCGAAAGTATGCATTTCCTGGGCTGCTTGCCAACCCTCCTTATCCTCACCACTGACTGCGATTTCAGAATCATCTATACATGTACGAAAAACTCTAAATTTTCGTTCTCCAGTTGTCTCCATAATGTTTCTGTAGAAGAGAATTGACGTCCCCTTTCTTCTGCTAACTTGTAACGCGGTTTCCTTTGACAATAGTGACTGATCTGATGTTTTGAAGACTTCTTCCTCTCTTAACAATACTCCTTGCTGCTTGCTAAGGATTAGCTTTTAGGCGGTAGGTTCCTTCTCCCTGGACCAAGACAGCTTCATCATTGGTTACTGTTCTCTCCTTTGTGAAGTAAATCCTCTTACAGGATTTTATTCCAAAATGCCATGAAGTTGTCTTGCGGATGTGCTGCTAGACCTCAGATATCCAATTTTGGTTAACGGTATCATCTCCAAGTTCTTTCACTGTAGCAAATTTTGCCAAGATGTCAATGTACTCCTGTGGACGTACAATAACTTCACCTATTTTGATTTCCTTTTCCACATTTCCAAACACCCTATCGGGAGGGATGAAACTGTGCCCGGTCATTGGTAAAACTTGTTGTACTACTTTGATGTTATCAGGTGCACTGACAAACCACGAGCTCACCATGCTGATTAAAATCGAGTTCTTATTTTGACCCCCACACCCATCACTTACATAAGTCGAACGGTCGTGTAGGGGGGGCAGATCAATAGAATTAAGGACTCATATAAACAGGATGATATCTCGTTAGACCCCTTTGAAAACTCATTTTCCGTCCATGTGTACGCTGATACATTTTCTTTGGTAAGGTTACATTTTGCATCACCCCTGACAATACACAAATTATTTAAATACAGTTTGTGGATGTAACAGGAGGACTGGTCAGGGGTTTTGGGCAAAGGTTGATTTTTTTGACAGTCGAAAGATCGGATAAGAAGATCTTCTCTGTCTTCTTGTAATAGGATATAGAATGCTTTGGATCTTAAATTGTGCACCCGTCTTTCAACAATGAGCATGTTCCGCTTGTTTGCATCTGCAGTAGACTTAATTTTCTCTTTCAGTTCTAAGCAAGTAGAACAAATATCTACTCTTGGTGTTTCGAATCCCAAATTGTATAACCTGTTGAAAATGTAACGAAAGTAACTCTCTTTCACTTTAAGATCATCTTCTGCATTAGATTGATACAGCTGCCAAAGCTTTTTTATATTAAGTTCTACCGGCAAATATTTACCGCCACTCTTGTTTGTCCTACAATATGGTCCCGTTTGTGTCTACAGCCTACACCTAGGCTATTCAAAGTCTGGAATAAAAAACATTCTTATTATTTTAAAACATGTTTTACAGTTATATTGCGGACCTATATTACAGTTCATTTAAATTAGTTAAATTGCAATTTTAAAAGCTATATTTCCTTTCAATATGATATTTATTCAGTAAATCACTCTTTTAAACATGGCATGAAGTTATTAAAATCAGGTTATGAATCATTAATTCTGGTACATTTTCTTTTTATTCTGGGCCCTTTTCCAAGTGTTTGGCGCTCGAACTTTCTTCCTGGGAGTTTCTCCTTTATTCTTATCAGTCGGTCTAACACTGACATCCATTTACTTTAAAACATTAAAATAAACACTAGAGTAATACCACAACACTGTCACTTGTAAAACAATCGCAACAAAGCAGGTTAGCTACTCAGAAGTAAACTGTGTCACGTTACTGAATACGGGTGATCCTATTGGTTGAATTGGATAATGTGAATTTTGCAGCTGAATACTCTGGAGAATGTAAGTTTTGGAACAGAATTAAATTTTTAACATTAAAAATAAGTGGGATATTGTTAGTTTTGCTCTATAACTCCAGTAAGAACATGTGCACAGCAAAGGATAGAACCAGAATCTATCCTTACCTCGATTTCGAAAAAAATTGGATAATTTGACTTTTGCAGTTAGAGTAATCAATGTTACACACATTTTGTCAACAGTGTGTACTACTGTTTTTGTTAATGATTTCGTGTTTGAAAACATCTCCAGTTGATTGGTTAATGCTGCAGACCTCACTGTGCATACTTGATATTTCTGTATGCAAAAATTGTGCTCTTTTCATTTATTTTAGTAGTATTAATAAGTTGAATTTGAGTTTTATTTTTTCTTAGCGTACCTACAAAGTTAAGTTTTTTCTTCAGCGATTCCCAAGTCAACGGGATACTACTATACCAATTATCCGTGGCAATATTTCTACCACTACCTGAAATCGGTGCAATTTGTCGTAAAACAACATCTTTGACATTGTTGGGTAGTTTAAACAGATCATCAGGCTGAATTCCAGAATATAAATCCATATTAAAATTAGAGTGTACCAAGTCCATTTCTCAAGCCATAACGGACGGATTTGCTGGGGATAATGAAATGAGCACTCTCCCCTAAAAGCATCTATTTTTTCTTATCTACAGTCCAATATTTTAAAACTGACTAAGCCTTTTGAATATTTACAACTTCGGAAATAGCTCTCTCACAGGCGGTAACTTGTCCTGAGCTTTGCGCTGATATCGGCCATTTATGTCATCAAATTTCATGCACCGTAATGTAAACACAAATCTATTTAGTGCCATTCCTGTAGGATATATTTCTGTATATTGTCAAACTTTTAGATTATGTTAATTAACCACCTCGAAATGATCTTCCGAGAAGCAGAAGGCCTATTGTAGATTACATTTCAGCTTCATTTGTTACTCTACAATAACCATTATTTACATACTTAGGATGGACATTTATTTGTTATACAAATTTTAGTAAAACGACTGTCTGTTTATATCAATGTTAATTAGTATTTTTAAATAATCAATAGCTGCTTTAGTTTCCTAAACACATAGCTGTGATCCTGGTAAGGGTGTAAGAACATTTTGATTCCTTGTGCGAACATTACGATGGGAAGGAAATTTACTCCATTTTATCTTTACCAATCATGTGCCCACTATTTTCATCACTTCCCATTGAGACGGGTTGATCTGCATCGTCATCAATGTCCGATTGTTCCGTTTCACTATCATGAAGAGATTCATTTTGATGTTCGTCTTCCTCTCCACCTGAAGAATCATACCATTACCACTATCCTCTTCGATAGGTTCCATCAACTGTTGATGTTGGTCAAAACTGTTACCATCCATTGTCTATGTCTTATATAAAGCATTATTTAAACAAACGAAAAACTTCACTATTAAAAAACTTACGTGGAACATACGTAGGGTGTTCACAGCACTCAGAGTACGAAATCAATAATTTCTACATGACACGACATCTGCAAATGCTGAAATACAAAGAAGGGATTTGAATGGACGGTATTGAGCAACTCAGCAGTGCCGCCAACCTCTAAACCTAAATTTCCCTGGTTTAAAACCAATGGGGTGCTGTGAACACCCCAGTAGTGTAGAAACAAGAGTTCTGGGCCAAATCTGACCTTTTGACCCCAGGTCACCTGACCCTTGCCCCCAAAGGTCAAGATAACAAATTGGCGCCAAGCCAAAAGCCTAAATTGCGCAATAATTGAAAAATCAACCAATCAGAGCACAGGATTCAGTTACTTAGGCCACGACCACCGACCAATCAGAGCCGATTTCTCATTACGGATAAAAAAAATCGTAGCGGGGCGATAAAAATTAACGCTTCGTTCGTAAAAATATACGGATCGTTCGTTAAATTTAACGATCCGTTGGTAAAAATAGACGGACCGTTAATAAAATGGATCACGTTTATGTAAATAACTCTGGTTCGTTAAGGAAATGTTACGGGTGATTGATAAAAAGTTACGCTTCGTTGGTACGGGTGATTGATGAAAAGATACGCATGGTTGGTAAAAATATACGGGTCGTTAATAAAAAGTTACGTTAAAATTCACAAACGGTAAGTCCTATGACCACCAAACTTCATCCAAGGTATGTTGACCACATGTTGTGCGGGTTGCATAACCGAAAAAATGAAGGGGCAAAATATTTTAAAATTCAATATCTCTAGAACCGTTTATCCGATTTCGACCGAAATTAAACTAAAGAGTTTCCTAACACAAGCTCTAAACATTC
>JAGFPH010002500.1:9711-21356 GCA_018207615.1 Philaenus spumarius | reverse complement strand
GGGTCAAAAGGTCAGATTTGGCCCAGAACTCTTGTTTCTACACTACTCACCCCACTTATGTGCGTTAGTTTGTATACTATAGTATCGATTGCGAGTTTATAAGTGTACTGGCATATAACATCTTTATTTTATGCTTTGCAGGCTTCGATGTACTAGCATTAAATCTGCTCCCATGTCTTTATTGTCCAAACATAAAAAACGAAGTTTAAATTTACAACATTGTATGTTCATATACAGGAAATTGATGAATACATTATAATGCTACTTCAGTCAATTATATGATACATTAATGTCAATGTTTAAAAGTTATAAAAGAGAAGAATAATATGATGCAACTGGGCTTTACCACGATCTTTGTTGATATCCTAATAACACAAACAAATAATTATTTTGTATGTGACAAATCAGCTTAAAATAAATACAATTTGTTCATACTCCATTCTCTTTGATTTAGCTCTACGATATTATTATACACTAGAATAAATATAAATAAATAATAATAAATTATCTGTTTTTTGTATTAAAAAATAAACAATAGCGTTATACCATTTTAAGACATACCTACTCTTAAAATGTGAGTTTAAAAGTTAAAAGTAAAATGTGTAATTGATTATGATTATTTTTTAACTGGTAATTTATACGTAAAATAGCGTACGTTATACATAGAAAGAGTTCTTTCAGCTTTAAAAATGCGGATTTATCTTCATGTCTTACATTCAGACCGTTACTTCACTTAATCTGCAAAACAGCTGTCTGTGCAGTAAAGCCTGTATTACCTGAATTGAAGTTTGAATGTTTAATGCCTTGGCATATTTGTTGTCACGGGTTACTTCCGAGAACTACCCTTTTTGAGTAATACTTAACTTTGTATAATTTTAAGTACAAATTGTAATAAATTGGCATTAAAAAAAAAAAATATATTTATTTATATAATTTAAAATTCGAATTGATAAGTACTCATATACAGAGTGTTCATAAAGTAAATTTAAAATATGTTTTAAATATGTAAATTTAAATTTTTATTTATCTTGTGTTGCATATCAGGACAAATTTGTTGACATATCTGAACGTCTATGATTTTGGAGGTTAGGGGAGTAAGTGGGTTAACAATTTCATATATAAAGGTAAGTAATGTAACACACCAATGAAAATCTTATCACAAGAGAAACAGAATGGCGCAAACTAGTGCTTAGTACTGTATCTTGTTTCGTTTCAAAGTAATGGACAATCAAAGTTCTGAAAAATGATATTTTTATCATAACACCAAAGCATTTTATTAATTTGTTTGTATTAGGAATAAGTTAGTTTGAGGTTGGGGTGAAATGTAACACATTTTAAAAATAGAATCTGTAAATAAATGCAGTAAGATACCACTAATGTATCTGAGTTTCTATGTATTCTTGAAAAACTTTGTTGGAAAAATGTAAATGAAACCGGGATATACAATGAACCCTCCCTTCTGACTTACTATACTGTATGAGTAACTGATAAGCATTACTTTTTCTGTAATGATAGGATAGCAAACTCCATCATTTCGTTCTTGAAATTTGTTTTGATAACACTAAGATTTTACTTTTTACAAATGAATTGCTTAAATGAAGATAAGGTTGAAATGATTTTTTACTAAAAAGAACCTCCTTTGGTATAATTAAGGGGATTCCCTACTGAAAAATTACCATTTTCCAAAAAAAAAAAACCAAAATATTTTTTTCTTTTTTTCCTGGTTCTATAGTTTATAAGGTTTAAGAAAAACATAATATTATGAAACAAAAGTTCTTTATATCAATCTGAAAAATTTATTCAAAGCAAGCGTGCACCTACTTTTGGTCGAGTTGAACTTCTTTATGTTTGCTATTTGGACTAAAAAGATTGTTAATTTTTTTAAAGTAATTGCAAAGATGGACAACAATGTTTATTATTAGGCTTTGAAAGCATCCAATATGTAAGTAAAACATATCTTGACTACAAAATACTGTTTGTGCAAGTTATTCCCCTCTATGGCTGCTAGAATAACTAATGGAATCTTTAAACGCGATTTCCCGCAACTTTTCACTATTGATATTTTTTACACAAAAGTTCTTATAACTTTTTAACTGCTAAAGCTACAGTGATGCAATTTTTACCACATCTTTAGTAGCTTATAATGCAACTTTTTGGGTATTTTTATTCTTCTAGGACAAATACAAGAGTATTTTTTTTAAATGTGTAAATCACAAATTTGTTTTTTATATATATATTTTTTGTAAGGTCATAACTACTAAACTTTTAGTGGTAAGAATACGACTATACCCAAAAATGTAGTGCTTTTTATATACTTTAAAACATGATATCAAACATCCTAATTGGTTCAGTAGTAAAAAAGTTATAAGAGATTTAAAAAACATATTTTTTGACTAAAAAAACGAAAAAACTCAAAAAGGTATGTAAAATATATTTGTTTGCAAATTCATATGAGTGTAAACAACTTTTTAGGTTCTAATGAATGTAAAAAAAATAGTTCATTATTAAAAAAGGCCTATTATAGAAAACCAATATTTTCAGTAGGGAATCCCCTTAATAAAAATATAATTTTCCAGAACTTTGATTGTCCATCACTTTGAAACGTAGTAAGATGTTAAGCTCTAGTTTGCGTCATTCTGTTTCTCTTTTCATAGGCTTTTCAATGGTGTATTTCATGATTTACCTTAATATTTGTAATTTTTAACCGCCTACCCCTCTAAGCCTCCCAAAATCATACAGTTTAAAATATGTAAAAAATTGGTCCTATTATGAACACATGAACACAAGATGCATACAACATTTTTTAAATTAGTTTTAAGTAACAAAAATAACGAGGGGGTTTAAATAGACTTTATGAACAATCTAATAATAACCGTGAACACGATAAAAAAGTATAAATTAGTATTCACAGTTTCTTATTATTTTGCAAAACGCCAGGGAAATGTTACTGTTTATTACAGCTGGTATTCCCATTTCAGTTACCAGTTACAGTAGACCCGAGCCAGCTCTGCGCGCGCAACCAGTGTACTAGCCGTCCTGCTGACATTCTACCAGAGTACCGCGTCCAACTATACTGCACACGACTTTATTTACAACACGATTACACTGACTTAATGTTGACAGAAAAATCTGAATTTTTGTATTTCGCTTAAGGAGACCCTAAAAGTGCATACGGTATAAACACATGTAATTTAAAGCAAGTATTTAATTTGTAATAAAAATATAATGTCAAAGTGAATTTTAATCTTCCGAATATGACATGGAAATATGACCTGCGGGGAATTTTTTTGTTTCTTGGTCAGGAAAATTTCATCAGCGATAAATTTTTATACTGTAAAACGAACTAAAATTTTTTTTTAATACTTTTTTTTAGGCGCACTCTGTCAGTCACAATCGTAGTTCGAATGCAAGTCAAAATATTTCGTGATACTGCCCAGCTGTGTGTGTTGGTCTGCCCGCTAACAGTCATTGTCAATTTATTTTTTCACATGTACAGTATTTATCAAAAATATTATACGGTAATTAGTTCGTAATAATAATGTTTACCGTATATTACACTAACATATTGATTTGTTCATGCCTGACTAGTAATAAAACGGCCCTCCGGCGCAGCGGATGTTTTTAGAAGTGTACCCCCACCTCGCCTCCAGCCCACCCGCCTGCTCTGAAGCCCGCGCGCGCAGCTGGCTTGGGCTTACTGTACCCATTACATTACCAGTTAACAGATTTTTCTAATATTAAGTTCGCAAATACATTATTGGTAAGTATAAGTTCGAGTTAAATCATTAAAGCATTATCAATAAATTTTATTGATGTCATGCTTTGTTGTGATCTTAACAAAGTGGATATCTCATGCAACAGAGTCTCGCAGGAACAGAGTACATATATACAATGCACTGTAATGGAAAACTGTTGCTATGCTCGTGGACATTTTATAACCGTCGTATCAACAAAGATAGCTCGTATTGACTTAAAATTGTATTAGATTAATATCAGATTATAAAATGGATATTTGTAAATGTTTTTTCACCTTATTTGGCTGAGCTACAGCATGAAATACTGGCTGATTTGTTTTGTTATGATTGCAGATATAAGTACAATTGTTGTAACACATATTATGAAATGAAAAATTTTAAACACATATCTGTAATTTTTTTAATTATTTTGGATACTATAACGATAATGTTAAATAGTTCCTGGTTTTGTATAATACAAATCTATTGACACATTGAAGAATTGTAGAACATACAGAATATGGGAGTTTGGGTTTACTGAACTATGAACATAATTCACTTTTATTTAATTATTCCAGTAACTAAAAAAAAAAATTATTTATCTGAATTACCAAGACTTTGTTGTTAAAAAATTATCATCTCAATGTTTCCGAGTAAAAGGAGGATTCTATCTTGTTTAATTATATAACTTTGAATAAATTTTTTAATTTTGGTGTTCCCACGATAATTTTTCAAATCATAGTTTCTTATAAACAAATTTACATTTATAATAGTTTGCAACTATAATTGGCATTTTTGATTGAAATAATTCGTTTTGTTTTAAATAACCGTAAAGTATCTACATCCGCACATTGAAAATACTTTTTTGAAATTTAGCCACTGATAAGACCATTTATCAGTTAAAATGGTTCTATTCTCTTTAACTGACGAACCAAGCATTCAAAAACTGTATAATCTCGGCGGTATCGAGTAAAAGGAGAATTAGATCTTTCATGTTTCCTTGAATAATTTTGAATGACTTCCTTAATTGTGGAATTCCCACGATCATTGTCTAAATCATCATTTCTTATAACCCAAGTTACAGTTTGCAGTATAGTCGGCATTTTTTATTGAAATCATTTGTTTTATTTTAAACAAACACATTTTGTCTGTATCTAGATATTGAAATTTACTTTACATAATTTATCACTTGGACTACATCTTAACATTTTTCATATCAAAAGTGTGCAAATTTAACACCAGTTTCCAGTTCATTGTCACTATATATTTAAAGAAAATCATTATTTCGTTTTATTGGGGTTAATTCGTGTTGGTTCTATTACCATAAAAAATGTTCCTATGTAGGATACTTTTTAATTTGTATGTAGAAACGTATACATTGGTTTATTTAACATATTAAAATGTTACGAGACGAATGTTAGTAAACCTACTACCTATATGCCTTAATAATAAACTAGGAAAACGGCATTATGGCAAGAGATATAATAGTTTACGACTGTAAAATGATCGATAGTAATCAAACTGTATAATTATAACAGTATAATTTTATATGACAGTATTATTATAAAAAACTAATTACTTGAAAAATTATGAAGATTCTGGCAGGAGCAACTTAAATGTTGCCTTTTACTCAGAGTTTAGCTTAAACAATACAGTAACATATCAAACACAATATCACTAAATTGTACGACAAATTATTTGATACATCCTCTGCAAACTATAGATATTTTGTATTTGGATAACTCCGAAAATATTTCGGAACTATAGAAAATGCAGTCTACAATGGTTATAAATATTTTCAGAAAATGTAATACATTATTGTATTTTTATATTCAAAACGTAATTTTATTGACTTTTTACCACGTTAAAATACTTGTACAAACCTAGTATACGTGACGTGAAAATACAAAATATATTTAGTGTTCCATGCTAGTAATATGATACGGCTAGAAGCCATGAAAGCATTGTTTAGCAGGAGATGTATCTTTACAAGACGTGAATGTATGGGTCACACTTCCTGAACAAGGGTTGCGTTTTGTGAACAACAGGAAAGGATTAGACATTGTAGCAGTATATAATGGTCGGTTTGTACGGGTTACAGGCTAATAAAACATACCCATTGGTTACATAATACTTCGAAGAATTCGGTATTTACTTATTTCTAAATAAATACTAAATTATGTAATGTTTTGGAAAATAGTGATTACATGGGGAAGTAATTTTACACGCATTACAATATTAATATTTACCAACATTCAGATAAAACTAAATTCAGTAACATTTAAAGAACACCAATATAAATTGTTTGAAAATTAATAAAAGTTATAAAATCACTACAAAATTAAGTGTTCTATGTACTATGCCATATAATTAAGAGTTATTAATTATGTTAATTTTTGTATTTTTAAATATGATATAAATTGGTCATATAATTCATTCTAGCCGATCGGATTGTTATATCTAAAAGTAATTGGTTAAAAATACCTCAATGTCTCAACAATCCTTGATTTTTTTTTTTATAAATGTGACATGTTTTACCACATTACTGACGACATCTTCAGTCTGACATTTAACACAAAACACTATGCACTAACAACACACATTCGACACACAAATTGTTTAAGGGGACTTGGCAGGAAAAAAAATGTTGTTAACTTTTTTTTATTATTGATTATTATATGTCAGAATGTGCTCAATAACGTAATATTATTTGTTTTAGTTCAATTAGAAGTTGGTGGATTTTGTTTTGTGTTTACCCATACACTCCGGTATTCATGAAAAATTTTGGTTTGAATGGTTAAACGCTCAAAAGCAGTTAATTAATTATCATACATAAATTTTATGAAGTAAAGTTTTCTCACGTTGGCTATGTAAAAAAAATATTGTTTTACATTTTGACATCAGCTGTTGTTTGTTGTTGCTAGCCCAGGTCGTTACTGAGCTAAATTCTACGACTTTGATGTGCTACCGCTTTCTTCCATATCAATATTTATTTTGTTTGTTTTTTTTTTTCAAAGGACGTAACCTAATTCAGTTTTTTATCTTCATGTTTGTTGAAAATGTGTTGCTTAGCTGCAAAAACAAATAGGCCTGAAAATCTGTGGACACTAACCATGTTATAAATAGCAAACAATTTTTAGACTTTGCCCATCCGTAGGCCTATATAGACTATGTTTAGGCTAATCATAGGCCTAAAACTATGCCAGTTGCAGTCAAGTGCTCATATCTTGCTAATACATTTACTGTTATTGTTTATAAATCAATAATCTACTGTCATAAGTGTCGTAATGGTATAAACTGTAAGGACAATCATGAAATCATGGATATTTTCAGTTTTTTCCGTTTACCGAAAATTAGGTTTTTTGGACTTTGATGTAACTTTTCTCAGCATCTAATAAAGATATTGATGCCAAATATTTTGAGCTTTCTTACAACATAGTTTCCTAGTGCGCTATATAAGAATTTCAAAAAAATCCTCTTACTTTGCTAAAAAAAAAATATTTTATGAAAATTTTAACAGAAAAATTACAAATTATTTTTAAAACGATTAATAAAATACTTAAAAATAAAATTTTACAAACATGTCATGTAGGAAAAGGAATGATTAAAAAACGTTAAAAAATGTATTGCCTTAAGTCTTATTGTTCTTGAGAAAATGTTCATATAGTTAACATGGAGTAACATAGGCGTGGCAAGTCCCCCTTTAAGTGTTATTATTTTTTTACATTTATACATATTTTGCAAAATAACAATTTTATTTCAGTAGTCACATGGTGTTCCGGCTGGTTCTACTGCTAGTGTACTACAATAAGATGTACATGTTCAAGATCTGTTATACGTTCTGTTTTGAACGTTTATAAGACTTTTACTATCACGTGTTACATTTATTTTGTCTTACGATATTGGTGTTTCGCAGTTAAAATAAAGAATAATGTTTTTATCAGTGTTTTAGTTTTGTAAAAAAAATTCCTTTAATTAGTTTGCATAGTCTAACCCAAACTTACAAATCAACTTTTCTGTTTTTCAATATGTCAATTTAATTAACTGATAATAGTAAATATGAGTTTTTAAATTAACAGTACAATATTTGGATTTACTTAGATACACAAATTTAGATTAATGACAATTGTGACACATTAAAGGTCGAGATTTGATTAACAGATAAACAAACAGCACATAGAAAAATGTTTTCATGTGATCGCAATGTTTCCCAAAGGAGAAACTATATTTTGCACTGCATGCAAGTTATACATTCTGCTTTTTACCTGATGCAGTATAAATGCTCGAAACATATATCCCTTCACAGTGCAACATCGTTTCTTATAATAATATTCTGAATAACTTTTCTAGATAGCGTTGCCTGTATTTACTGATTGGGTTTGAATATTTAATGCCTGGCGTGAGATATAACATTACCCGTCTTTGTATCTCTTGGCTGTATTCCAGTACAAAATGGGGCAGTAAAGCGCGATGGATAACTAGGTCGAATGTGATAATACACAATATTTATTTATTGAAAATGAATTTACCATATAATGCAAACTTATATTTTTTTTTTATTAGAGATAGCGTAATAATTATATTGTATGAAGTTTTTTCTTCTGTTGTTTGCTTGCTGCAACGTAAATGGTTCTACATACAGATAGAACAATTTTTTCCGTGAATTGAAAAATATCAAATTTGAATTTAATGCAGCCACTTAAAATGTACAGGTGTTTCAGTATTATGTTCACGTTTAAATGTTAGAATCAATTTATTTTCTTACTATAAATCTATGAATGAAAAACAACAATGTATTAAATGATCTCCTTCTAGAGCAAAAACAAAATTAAATATGCTCAACCTGGTCACTATTATGTTCTACTCACAAAAACCAATGCTTCACAGTAGCATGCAAAGCAAGTACACACATTTCACGAGAAATGGATGATACCACATCCCGTATTCGGTCTTTTAGTTCATTGATGTTACTTTTCTACTATACAAAAGCTTCTTTACCATACCCCAGAGCCAGAAAACACATGGTGTCAAGTCAGGTGACTTTGTGGGCAAGCGCAGTGGTCCATCACGACGAATCCATCGACATGAAAATGTTTGGTCGAGATAGGTTCAAACAGTCAATGCCCAATGGGGCGGAGCTATATCTTGTTGGAAATACCCTGCAAGAAGGACTCGAAGTGTTAGTTCATCAACGACGTACTGCACCATCGATACAGAGACGTCTAAAGTCACTGTCGGTGTATCAAACAATTAGGGCCCGATTACTCCAGCAGCGGTCACAGCGCACCAAACATTCACTTTTGGTGAGTCACGTTCATGCCCCCGAATGACTCGTGGCTTTTCAGAGTCTCAGAATATTGTGTTGTGTCAATTGACATGTGTGTAAAAGATGGCTTTATCGCTGAATGCCATTCTATTAATAATGTCATGCTAGATGTTCGTCATTTCAGCTGACACCTGACAGCATTCTACTCGCTTACGCTTCTGCCCCAATATAACGATTGGGCAACTTGGCTGTGAAAAGGCTTTTACCCAAGATCATGTCCATACTGTTGTTTTTGGAATTTCTGTTTCTAAACTATAGTGTCCACTTGATTGTAGCAAAGATTGCTGTTCAACATCAATGTTCAAGTCACACCTTCCCGATCTTGGGCGTCTTGCATTTTCTCGATGATTGTTGGAAACTGATAAAGTCTTCACAAAATAATTGTAGATGCGATTGTTAAACGGCTTGGAGGGTCACATGCAAATTTCCTTCGAAACTTCTCACGAACCACTGTTGGTGAACCAATGAACCAAACACTTCCACACAGCGCGCTACAGATCTTTTTTCTTCCAACGTTAAACAGCCATTGTGTTTCCTAACCGATGAATAGAAGACCAGCAACATAACCTTTAAATGTTTATTGATTAACAAGTTGCTATAATTTTTCAGCTATCAAAACGTAATGCACTACTTCTTCATTGTTGATTAAAATAACAAGTAGTAGTGTTCTCATAATATTTGTTTCTGCCATTTAAGTGTTAACATAATTTTGGAACACCCTGTATATCCACGAGGATCCCAACGAACATTTATTGTTACCTCAACTTTATTGATCTCAAGGATATTTTATAATCTGTTTCCATTTTATAAACCATTAATGCACCAAAGCCGCGTTCGTTTAAATCACTTCTAATTATAGCATTGCTATAAAATTCAATACAAACAATGTAAAAATTAAAACATTTATTGAAATAAAAGAACACAAGTGCAATGACATACTATTTTAGGAAGTTGACTAAAGATCCAACTACTGTTTTAAAACCTGTGCAGAAATCCCTGTCAACGTGGGCAGAATCCCAAATAAATGACGAACTTAGAAATAAATAAGAATAAACTTTTACGCAATGGAAAGATATCTGGAAATATACAACACAACAAAATACCTTCCATTTGTAAAATCGCCTCCATTTATACGTGTTTTCCGACGTTTTGCCGTGAAGGTTGCACAAAATAAGGAAAATTATTGTAGGTACATGCTAGTAAACACGCATGCCTCAATACCATTATGGTTCTGGAACGAGGATTTAAAGATAAAGTACGCAACAGCAAATATTGTCAGAAAAAGACCAGGTCATTAGAATAAAGGTAGGCAGTGTTTTTTATATGGATTTGCTGCATACAAAGTTTTTAAGTCAAGGAATGTAGAAGTAAAAGATCAAGTAGATTGCATAAGTAAATAATGCCCTCTATGCCTACGATATCATTGCCAGATCTGAGTGGTTCCATGTATTGTGACAGCCACAAAGGCGTAACAACTACAAAAATATACTTTAATGTAAAATTTATTTAAAACAAGTAATACAAAAATAAATTCTAAAAATAATAAAGATATTTATATTTACATATGTCTAAATTATTTCAAAATTTTGTAAAATTAAAAAAACAATGTTTTTTATAAAGGCCGTATTATTAACCGTAATATAAAATCGAAGATAATATTTAAATATAATTTAAAATATTACTCACCTACGAAGCACTAGTAACAAGGTTAGAAAAACCGATAAAACTTAAGTCAACTCGTAAAGAAAATCTTAAATTACAAATTTTAGATTGAAATAACTTTTAATAATATAAATTCCATTACATGAGAAATAATAATTAATTTAAACTGTTGCAATAACATCTCAATGATAACAAATCATTTCCATAAAAAAAGCCAAATTTAAAATTCCACAAAACTTTATTAACTTGGTTTTAAAGGTTAACGGTTTTACAACTAAACAAGATTATTTACAAATGGAATCTTTTTAATAAAACTTTCACTAATTAATTAAGTTTTTTTCCCATTTTTACTAATCAATAAAAAATGCAATTACAGTTTGTTTCTTTTAAAATGTAAAAGAATTTTAATTTCATATTGTTAATTTAATTGTTAAAATATAAAACAATGTATTAAAGACTTTTGCACGTAATTAATAATAGTTTCCGTTATAGAGGATTGATTAATTTTTAAAAGAAAACTTATTCATATAAAAATTTACAAATTTAATTTAATTACTTTTATTATTACGTACATATACTTGTACAAAACAAACAATAAACTTGAGTTAACAATTGAGGAGATTTTGATCTTAAAGTTAAGCAGAAAGTTACAAGTTGTTTTACTTACTTAATCGAAAAACTTACTAAAACTTAGCGAAATAAAAATCAATTTTAAATATCAGTTTCTTTAAGAAATTATCCCATAGAATGAACTATATAAAAAGAAAATAGACAATAGGCAAATAAATATAATACATTTTGTGACAAAAACTGTGTATGTCAAATATTAATAATTTCCTGCTTTTACGTATTTTTTTTATTTCACTGTGTTATGGATTAATTTTCTAAAATTGAAAGCAAATTTAATGTACAAATTAAGTTTT
>JAGFPH010002499.1:168445-179023 GCA_018207615.1 Philaenus spumarius | reverse complement strand
AAAAAATACAACGGATCCAAACTTTCGTGAAAGAGTGGTGAAAATATAGAAGAATTAGAACGCTTCTAAAGTACGGTCTATAACTCCAGCGCTCTGTACCCTTTCCACGGTGAATCAAGACGGACCTTCGTCCGATAAAGAAGGCGAGTTTTACGTTATTAAAAATAAACGGTACCAGGAACTGGCACATACTTTCTCACAAACACATTTAAATTACTAAACAGATTCACTGTGACTTGTAGGGTGGGCTAGGAGAGTTTTTTTTATTAAAGTTGGAGATTAACTACTAAATATTATTATTATTATCTAGAGAGAAAACTATTCGATCGATTTCGAAAAAATTTGCACCAAACACGTCAATTAGGTCTTTATAGATGCACGTAAAAAGGTTTTGAAAAATTTTGAAAAACAGCCCGCTTTATGGCCAAAAAACCCCCCCAAAAATCAGTTATTATTATTATTATTAGCTAAACGAGAATTTTTAGAAAGATGCGGGTTTTTGTATATGGTCTGGCACATTAAAGGCTACAAATACGATAAATTTTATCAAAATCGTTAGAGCCGTTTTTTTATAAAAAAATAATAACTGATTTTTGGGGGGTTTTTTGGCCAAAAAGGGGGTTGTTTTTCAAAAATGTTCAAAACCTTTTTTCGTTCATCTATGCAGGCCTACTGGACATGTCTGGTGCAAATTTGGTTGAAATTGATCGAATTGTTTTCTCTCTAGCGTTGTATACTTTTATTAAAGTAGGCGATTAACTAATAAATATTATTATTATTAGCTAGAGAGAAAACTATTCGATCGATTTCGAACAAATTTTCACCAAACACGTCAATTACGTCTTTATAGATGCACGTAAAATGTTTTGAAAATTTTTGAAAAACAACCCCCTTTATGGCCAAAAAACCCCCAAAAATCAGTTATTATTATTATTATTAGCTAAACGAGAATTTTTAGAAAAATGCGGGTTTTTGTATATGGTAGGGCACATTAAAGGCTACAAATAAGCCAAATTTTATCAAAATCGTTAGAGCCGTTTTTTTATAAAAAAATAATAACTGATTTTTTTGGGGTTTTTTGGCCAAAAAGGGGGTTGTTTTACAAAATTGTTCAAAACCCTTTTTCTTGCATCTATACAGGCGTACTGGACATGTCTTTTGCAAATTTGGTTGAAATTGATCGAATTGTTTTCTCTCTAGCTTTGTATACATACAGACATAGCCTACATACATACAGACATACAGACAGACATTTTGTAAAAACCACTTTTTTGGACTCAGGGGGTCCCAAAACGGATATTTCCACAAAAATCTCAACATCGATTTTTTTTGCGATCACTATACTTTCTCTATACTATAGTATAGTGAGAAAGTAAAATGTATCCATCGCATCGCGTTGGCAGGGAGTCTCCGTTTCAAAAACGTTAAAATAATACATTCTAAAAAAAAGTACGAAATAACGTCGAGAGAGAACTACCTAGACCTTGACTAGCGGGATCAACAAATTTATTTTTGTGCACAAGTGAGTATGTCGAGGCTGTTGGGTCTGAATTGTCAGTTACGTCTCGCTTACCACCGTATTATTATTGCTTTTTTATCGGTTGGTATTTCAGTAGCAACGGGCGAACGATAATCATAATCTTTGTTTTTAGAAGAGCTATTGTTCCAGTCACGACCGCATTATTAATTTAATTATCAAAACGCTAAACTATTTCATACTTTTTGTATTTATTCGACGCTTTTAAGTCCAGGGTTTAAACGAAGCATTTATACTGTTGCGCTTGAAAAACCTTTGAGGAATTAATATTGTAAAATATGTTTCCCTAAGGCCGGTCGCTTTAAACCGATCGATAAATGTCTCGGAGATTAGAGAAAAATTTAGCACAAACAATTAAGCTATCACCGAAGAACTCTAAAACTGAAATAATGATACAAAACATGGAACGAGTTTTATGTTATTTACCAGTATAATTAAATGTAACTTTATTACTTTGTACGATGTTCATTCTCAAAATAAAACTTCGCTTTTTTTATAACGCTAAACAGAACAGTTCGATAATGGACGAAGTTGTGGATTTCCAATTTATAGATACTCGACTGTCCTCCTTGGACTATCTGGCAATTCCCAATGTGTCGTAAACCGAATTTAAGGGCGCCCGCAACTATAGACTATACTCTGTCTATACTACACGCGCTATAACTTTGCACTTGGGATTTTTGGAGTTTAATGTGAAAATGGTATCGGCAACGTCGCACTGTTGAGACGAGCGGATGTGTCTTATCGCGCTGACTCACAGGTGCACTTCCTGAGAAGGCTCTTTCGAAATTGCAAATTATTATTTTTTTCTTCTGATACATTTTTCAATATTTCTTATCATAACATGTTTGGTCATACTTAGCTGATAATAAATATCTAAAATGTATTAAAATTGGACAATTATAAGTATTGTTTATAGATGTACAGGGTGATTCAGTAAAGCGTAGCGGGCTATGCAGATTCAGATTCTACATGCAAAAATAAGTCGAAAATGTAGTATAACATTTTTTCGATTTCGGCTAAGTTTAGCCGTAATTCGCCATTTTGTTTTTTTACAAAAATTCACTGTAACTCTGGAAATAGATAAGATATAAGGTTCAAAATTAGAATAAGCATTTTATATGTTACAATTAACAAGTATACCAAACACAAAGAATTTATTTTTATAATTTTCAAAATGGCGGCCGTTACAAATTTTTAACGTGGAATATCTTGAAAACCGTTAACTTTACAAAAAAATTACAAGAGACAAAATATTTTTATTTTTTAACGACAGACACAATGTTCTTTTTGTAGTTTCAGTAGGTCAAAGGATAACCGAGTTATCGACAAAAACATAATTTCTTGGTAATTGTCTACAACAAACAAAATTACCCTAAAATCATATTTTTTTTTAATTTAACAAAGTTTTTAGTTAATTTAGTAGCAGGCTATGCAGATTCAGATTTTACGGAAATGATTGTAGGGGGAGGGGGACAATTCCCGGGATACAATCCAAAAAAATATACAAACACTCTTCTTCCAATAATATTAATCTACTACGACCCTCCCAACATGAACATTTCTGAAGCAACGGAACTCTGACTTTTCCTTTTTACAATAAGATATTTAATGTCAGCAGGTTAGAAACGACATTTTTGAAAGTTTATATTATTTTGAATTTATTATTTTTTTAATAGTATTTGTTTTATATTTAAATGTTAATTTTTCCGCAAAACGATCACAATATATTTAGTTTACCCTCTTTCCAATACTATTAGTTGTCTGATTACAAATATTTTTATATATTATTTCTTTTTAGAAAATTATCTATAAGATGCATAGTCATAATGAACTTTTCATTAAGTTTTGAAGAAAAAGTGTAATTTTTACTAGGTGCCTAGTTGTGAGTCATCGTTCAACCGGATACATTTGATAAGTGGGATGGGGTAGCGAGCCGCCCCGCAGCGTTGCCAAACTGTGCAAGTCCCAAGTGAAAAGTTATCGCGCGTGGGGTATAGTTCAGGTTGGCCGATGGACCCGGGACTACCTGAGGCCACCCCTATAATCCCTCGCCTCTGTACACTTTCTTAACAGAATAATAATTTAACATTTTTAAAAGTTTATTGAAATCTACTAAAAAAGTTAAGAAAAATGATACCAAACTCGACCTAGGTATTAGAACATTTAATCTGATTGTGACAATGTTTATGAACGAACAAATCTGGTAACAATTCTGGTTCTGGGTGACTCATACTATTTCTGAAAGAGCAATTTCAGACCGCTGTAGGTTTACTAGTTAATAAACTATTGTATAGTATTGTATTTTTATTGTTGTAAATAATTCGTATTGTATAGTATTATATTGCATTGTATATAGCATATTGTGTATATAACTTTTTCTCCGATTGTTATTGTAATTTGTATTAAATGCATTATATCTCAGTAAAAAGATTTACTATTATTAACAAATTCTACGGTCAATTTACTTTTACCCAAACAGTCCTTGAGTAAAGCTTTTAATATTCATTACAGCTTAAAACTGGCCTAAATTGTCTAAATAAAAAGTCGCATTCACAATGTAAACAATTCTTAATAAAGTTCGTATTAAATGTTCTAATACCTAGGTCGAGTTTGGTATCATTTTTCATAACTTTTCTAGTAGATTTCAAATATACTTTTAAAAATATTAAATTATTATTCTGTTTAAGAAAGTGTACCATTGTACAAACACAGCCAGTAGGTGACTCATCGCCTAGGGGACAGCGGCGAGGGATTATAGGGGTGGCCTCAGGTAGTCCCGGGTCCATCGGCCAACCTGAACTAGACAGGGTATAGCTGCGTCTGTGAGGAAAGGTTTCACGCCTCTCGCGGCTTCGAGTCCAACATATGACTGACGGGACAAGACGGGCGGTAGCCCGGGGACTCTGCAGCAGAAATCCAGAGAGGAACTCCGGCGGCGGGGAACAAAGGGGGTTCTCCCAGCCGTTTTTTTTTTTTTTGGGGTACTTATAGAAAATTTATTATGATCATCGGTAAACTTACAACACTTAAACAGACTATACCAGGTGTACCAAAAGTCCCCCCCCTATATTTTTTTTATTAATGGAAATATAGACAGATTTGCTTTGGGGATTGTTAACATGGACAAAAATGGAGTTTTTGGCGTATCGTATGGCTATTTTGGGGTAAGTCGAAAATTTTAAATGAGAAGCCCTATTGAGCGACACCTCATTTTAAAGGCCTTGATAAAATAAAAAGATTGGCGCAAAACGGAGGTCTGTATGTTGTCTCTATCCAACATAATGGCCAATCAAAGTTATACCTTTTCCCCATTTAAATAACATTGAAATGTTAAAGATGATTCATCTGTTATTTTTTACAAGGATTTCATCCAGTAGGTCACTTAATCTAAGTCATAAAACATAGTAATTAGTATAAAAAACAGTAAAGCTAAGCCCTCTGGAATTCCCAGGTACTGGACTTTCGGTTGATACAACCTTGCAAATGCTTTGTTACTGTGCATGTTTGTAAAAAGTCAACATACAATGTTACGTTTTAGACGAGGCTGATTAAGAACAGCTCGGTGCCAATTTTAATTAATATATTAAATCTTTTAATTAATTATGTATTACAGTTTTAAAATCTTCCAAGTCTGAAGGATCTGTTTGAAAGGGAAAAGTTTAGCAAGAGAATAGTAGTCTATTGAGTCAGGCTACAAGGACCTGTAGAATAAGAACATTAGTTTTTAAGTGTTAAATAAAAGTTGTTACTTTTATGTTAATACAAGCATTGTATTTGGATGACCTAATAGAACTCCGATCCAATACAATATTTCAATCCACTGGAAATTCGACGATAGTGGAGCGATCTATGGGGGAAACGACGGAAGACTATCACATATGCCATGAACGATTTCTCCCTAGCGCTACCCCGCGGCGCGATCATGCAATATTTTCCCGACAACCTTATTTTCGCCACACAGCTGCCGTATGCATGCATGCTCTTTTTTATTATTCATGATCTCTGATACAAGTAAGCCCTCGGGAAAAATCACAGGCAGAATAATCAGATACACGTCAGAAATACATCATTTAAAAAAATACTATTTAAAAAGAACAAACTTTACGTGGGCCTACCTAACAATGCCGAGGGGATTTTTAACTCGGTAAACGTGTACAATTATAATGATTATTTGAATATGATTTTATAAAACTGTAGGCCAATTTTTTTTAAATTTTGTATTTATGTAACTTATTATACAGGGAGTATTTTTTAAATGGGCCACCATTGGTGTCTTGTAAACTATAAATCCGACAGCAAAATTTAAATTGAGAGGCTTTCCTTGTTTTTTGATCAATTAAAAAATATGTACAGTACGATTTTTTTAACCGTGCCCTCGGCTCGGCTAGCGCTCGGTGGGCTAGCGGTGTAGCGGGGAGGGATTGTAAAGGCAGTTCCACAAACTTCGAATAAACAAAAATGATTGAATAATTATTCGAATAAAATTATTGAAATAAAAACTACTTGAATGATTCATAGACTACTTGTCTCTTGTTCGAGTATTCGAATAATAATACTGTGGTGTGGTTAAGGTAAAATACCAGAAGTTTTCCAGGCAGGAAGTTTTCCCCGGAATCTAACTCCAGACATCCGTACCGAGCAAACCGTAAGTCAAACGAAAAAATGTTTCAAACAAAATATTTAATTTGGACCTTTATCTAAAACTTTCACGCGGACACTTTGTCTCTGACCAACAAATAAAAAACTTTCCAGCGGTGTGAAAATTGCATGTCATTATTAAAGTACATTGTTGTAATATTGATTTTTAAAATATGAAATAGGTTTTGTAATTGATTTTCTTTTACATCATACGAATCGTATGGTTCTTATCTGCGTATGCGTGAAAGTTTCATAATTTTACATCGCTGCTAAGTGTATTAAATGTCAGTGTTATTGAAGCTTGGTTTTCGCTGTTTCACGCCGCTCGGCTCAGTTTTCGTGGAGAAAACTAGAGTAGACAGAGCGCGATTTCTAACGTTATCATTCAGGTTAGTACAATTGTGGCCGAGGGCACGGTTAAAAAAATTGTACTGTACAGTAGTTAAAATATTTGTAAATGGCCACCATATTCCAATATGGCGGTCAACTTTCGAATTTCTTATGGAACACCCTATATTTTATGGTTATTTTAGATTTTACAAGTTATTTTAAGGCTTTTTTGTTAAGTTAGAGGGGTGTAAAGTTTTAAAAACACCCTGAGCACAAGGTATTCGACTTAAAATCGTAAAGAAAAAAAGTCTTATGATGGGTGAAATCAGCTAGTACGTTATTACATCGTTACTCACGTCCTTGCTTACGTACGACAACGCTTCTATAGGAGTTGATATTCGAAAAGAGTTACATAAATGATATGGAAACTATTAAAACAAACTAAATAAGGTCATTTATCGAACAATAGGGCAGGGGGACAGTGCCAAACTAATAATTTTAATAATGTTTAAACTTAAGGGGAAAACGTAGAAGAGAAAGTCACTCTTGTAACAATATTATAAAAGTAAAAACAATAATAATTGGGAATATAGTGACTATAAAGTATGGATTACGAATAAATAGAAAATGTTATAAATTCTACAACGTGGATAATAAATATAGACGACTTTTTAAGCTAGGAAATTAAAAAATAAATGAAAGGAAAAAATTATAACTAAAGAAGGTTTCTTTATGCCGAAATATAAATGGCATAAACCGCATGGTGACAGAGGGCCGAGCGATTTATTCTACATGTAGCCCTTTAGGTACGGAACACCAAAAAGAGTAAATTATCTGTTCGTGTAGGTAAATTTCATCGAAAATGTTGGTACAATGCAGGAGCAACGAGGCTGTGACAAACGGACCAGGCAGAAAATTGTATTCGTGCTTACATTAATAAATGCATGCATTCCTTGAAATAAGTCATACATGTTTCTTCTGGGGTGAAAGATGACAACGATAAACATACGTTCTCCCATGCTCCCAATACAGTTAAACCTCACTAATGAAACGCTATATTCGTAATGTTGTTTCAACACACAACTCGATCTACCTTCGTACATTCAGATTGCGGCACAATCGTTTGAAGGCACTCTTTCCCATCAATAATCGCGTTGTTGTTTCAACACACAACTCTATCTACCTTCGTACATTCAGATTGCAGCACAATCGTTTGAAGGCACTCTTTCCCATCAATAATCACGTTGTTGTTTCAACACACAACTCTATCTACCTTCGTACATTCAGATTGCGGCACAATCGTTTGAAGGCACTCTTTCCCATCAATAATCACGTTGTTGTTTCAACACACAACTCTATCTACCTTCGTATATTCAGAACCAAATAAAGTATTGTAAATAGAAAATATTACGGCTATTCTGAATTAACTGAAAACAGATTAAAACTGAAATGTCTTGCTGAATTAACCTGTTAATAGTTAAAGCCCAGAAACCAAATAAAGCATCCTGAACAGCAAATACTAATCGTACATATACATTATTGGTTAGAATTAGAAATATCATTTGGCAACTGTTAATCATGCGTCCACATTGTTTGACGATATGTAGCATGCTTGGTAGTATTAATTATGATTGGCCGCTTAGTATGTTTAAAACCCAAAAAGACAAAATAAAATATACTAAATGGCACATATTATTCATGATTGGCCGACTAGTATGTTTTAACACAAAAAGACCAAATAACATATCCTAAATGGCTCATATTAATCATGATTGGCCGATTAGTATTTTTTAACCCAAAAAGAAAAAATAACATGTCCTAAATGGCTCATATAAATCATGATTTGCCAATTAATATGTTTAAAACCCAAAAAGACCAAATAACATGTCCTAAATGGCTCATATTAATCATGATTGGCCGATTAGTATGTTTAAAACCCAAAAGACCAAAAACATTTCACAAAAGGCACATATTAATCATGATTGGCCAATTAGTATGTTGAAAACCAAACAGACCAAGTAAAATAATATCCTAAATGGTAAATATTAATCATGATTGGCCGATTAGTATGTTTAAACCCAAAAATACCAAATAACATATCCTGAATGGCAAATATTAATCTTGCATCTATATTATTGGTCAGGATGTTTTTATCTCAAAAGGACGAAATAATCAGGCACCATCGCATCTTTTCGCGATTAGTGTGCTTGTACAAAATTACCAAATGTTAATCGTCATCTATATTTTATTTGTTAAACGGCCAGGTGAGCTGATTTTAAAATAAGAATAACATAACGTATCATAGACCTCAAATATTAATTGTGCATTCAAATGTTAAGTTTTATTGGCCAATTAATTATACGTATTACTGTCCCCACTTGGATATTCTATATGCCAACATTATATTTTGTACATTACGATAGTTTGTTTAAGGCATGATAAACCAGTTATTTTCTCCTGGGTCCTACAATATATAGTATAGGGTTTATACATACAATATAATTTTTAATCGAGCCGTTCGATAGATTTTGAGCCCATTTGTATGAATCTTAAATAATAATTATTATTATTTTACGTTAAAACTGAAGACTATGAACTACATCAATGAACCTAAATAAACGGTTAGAACCCAAAAGCTAAAACGAAAATACGATTGTTGACAGAACTTGGTGTAAAAACACAGCTTTCTATTACTACCATGAGCCGAGGAAAGGGATATGTTGAATTTTAAATTACTTTCACTATAACGGGTTTTTAAAAAACGAGTTCTTACTGAAAATTAAATTTTCAACTGAATACTGAAAAGGACATTGCCACTTTATTTTCTACCTTAAACCGACCGAGTTATTACCGATCAAACTAACGTTTTGTCCTCATAGTTTACCGACTTTTAAATGCGAAAGAAAACAACAATAACAGTCTAGAGAGTGGAATATGTTAATAACAAATCGTCTAACCTGTAGCCGGTAATACAATATCGTCCCGAGCCGGACAGCCCAAATTAGCCGCAACTAAAACTAGGGTTCCTAAATTTATTCGACGTTTTAAGTTAGCCGTACGGAAATATACTTTATAAATACGGTTAGAATAAAATTAAATAGTGCCTGTCCAAATCGGCACGCTTACAATTACTTCGTATTATCACACGAGCGTTTGAGTTTTTAAAAACCAAATAAACTGTATCACTTACCATTTCATAATGCGGTCTCTGAGAACAGGAATGCGCGACACTTATATACACGCCGAAATTAAAAACCTAAGTCGAAAACAAGAACATCGACAAAACTATACGGCAACAGAGCAACAGTCGGAGTTGAGCTCCCGACAAACGAATTACTACTGAACACCTAGCTGTGTTTATTTAGCAATAACTCCTTCCACCCACGCCAGACCCACTTGCCACTTCCAACAATTGAAGACGCTTTCTTTGAGCTTTTTTCTAGGTTAATGCATTTTTACGTTCGCGATTTTCTAAATTTAATTCGACGGTTATGCACTCGCTGTTAACCGGCGTTCGTATTCCAGTCCTTATATATTTTGCGAACGTATTTTCGGTTCCGTTTGATTTGCGTTCGTTCTCGACGCGTTGACAGTTGATAAATAAATCGAAGCTTATAAATACCATCGCGAAGCCGCCAGCAATGCCGATGTAGCTCGTTTCCGAGTATCCGGCTTGTTTGTTTGATACGATCGCACGTGTTAATTTTTAAACAGAAATTCAACATATGTTTAGTTTAATCGAAACACGGTGGCCGTCAAATACAAATACCCGACTGTCCGGCTGACTGTGTTGAAAAAACTCCCCGACATTACGCGGCTTTCCCGACAGATTTCTTAGCATAAAGAAGGGTAAAATATCCGGGAAGGCTTATAAGATGACTACGTGTTCTGAATTATATGTTTGTTTATTGCAATTTAACTAAAAAAACTCCCCGATATTACGCGGCTTTCCCGACAGATTTCTTAGCATAAAGAAGGGTAAAATATCCGGGCAGGCTTATAAGATGACTACGTGTTCTGAATTATATGTTTGTTTATTGCAATTTAACTAAAAAAACTCCCCGATATTA
>JAGFPH010002499.1:125366-148801 GCA_018207615.1 Philaenus spumarius | reverse complement strand
TTTATTCATGCTATTGCCATATATTACCGGTTATCATGCTTGTAACTACAAGTGTGTTAAATTTCTTTCCGATACGTTTACCAGTCGGTGAAATTGAAACACACTGCTTGAAAGACAAATGAGTGATTACATACTACTCAACATTTGCAGTGGTACACCTTATAATTACTTATCCACTCATTGTTTAGTGGGGTTAAAACTATTGATAATCTTAGATAGGTATGTCGGAAGGCCTTCCAGTTGATTTTAAAACTCATTGTATGTTATCATTTGAGACAGTTTTATGGCACTAAAAACAAGCTGATAAACAAAATCATGGGCAGAGGGGGGACCACGCCCCCCCCCCCCCTAGCTCCCAAGGAAAGGAAAATATTTAAAGTATTAATTATAGTCAGGTATTTTTCTTTAAAGAGATTAGCTCTAAAATATGTTTCTAAATGTTATGTGCCGTTTGATTTTACATATACTTATTTTATTTTTTACAACAGTTCAAGCTGCTGGGTCACTACTTCACAACTTTTTGCGGCCTCTAGGAGTGTTATAGGTCTTTGTGCATTCACTGACGGTGTAAAGGTACAGGCTCAATGCTGTGTGGGTTAATATTTCACCTGAACAGCCAAATTGGCTTCCCAAATTCTAAAAGATTTCGTGGGGAGGTCAAAAATATCCCTGGACTCCTTTTGCCGAAGGAGGAGAGGGTACTCCTTAACACGTTCACTGCTACGCAAATTTCGTATTTCCTATGCTAGGAGCTGACCTTTTATTTTTTATATTTATAGTCTAAATGAGTAGAAATTACTTTATTTTTTATTTTTGAACCTTTCTATGTAATAATCACTAATACAGTAAAACCTCATTAATCCGGACTAATTGGGGCTCTAAGTCGTACGGATAATTGAAAGTCCGGATTAAATGAAATAACATTAATATGAACAAAGGTACATAATGAAACACCCTTTATAGAAAACGAACATGTATTTTGAGTTTAGTTATATGTACAGATAATACGTTACCGTAATTCATAAAACATGTAGTAAAATGTTTTTTTTTTTTGGGTTTAAAGGCGAAAAACCTGGGTAGTTATCATCGCCTGAATAGTAAAATGTATTACACTGTGAATATGAAAGGTCCATTCTGAGAACTACTAGTTTAGAATGGCTTATTCCAAATTTAGCTGAATGTAATCTTTATAACCAGCAGTCAACTGGCTGTCCGGATTAAGCGAAGTCCGTCATAATGGGGTCCGGATTAATGAGGTTTTACTGTATTTTAAAGTGGACGCACATGTGCGTCCATAGCATATAGGCTTAAAATTGGCACGCAATGCATTGTGTACTGAAAACACTCCCAATACGGAGGTTGGCGTGCGAAGCACGCAATGCATTGTGTATTGACAATACTCCCAATATGAAGGTTGGCGTGCAATGCACTGTGCGTCGGCCGCTTCTCATAGTGTTCAGTGTCAAGCTCACATGTGCGTCCTTAGCAGTGAACGTGTTAAGCGCCATACCCTGGTTTAGCCCCCCCCCCCCCCCGGCTCCCCCCCCCCCCCCCCCCCCCGTGGAAAATATCATATGGGCGCCCATGAACAAGTTAATTCTCAACATGCTCTTTCCTTTAGTTTTACTGTGTCACTTGAAGTGTAAACTTGTTTTTTTTTATTATCCATGATGGAAAGTGACCGACTAAGTGTTGAGAGTTATGGGAATGTTACAAACAGGGTAGAGCGTAAGAAGTGGGTCGGAGGTTTGGTGTAAGTGCAAGTAGGATAAGTAGGGCAGAATTAGAGACTGGTTCTGGACAGTTTAAGCATGGTGAATCGGTGGAGGCAGGATCGTTTTTTCGTGGTAAATACTCATCGGAATTCGTTTGTAACGCCAAGAACTCTTCAAATGGGCTTACCGAACACTACTGGAGCGCAAATAAGTATTCAAACAGTACGTAGCCGTCTTCCCTCTGCCGGTCTAAGGTCCCGACGTGCAAGAAAATTTCCGTATTTGAGTCGTGTGCACAAGCAACGCGCGAATTGAATGATTGAGGGATCGTGCGACATCGGACGAAACCAGAATACGTTTGCACTCTGATGACGGACGAGCTAGGCCTTGGAGAAGACGTGGTAAAGGATTTTTTGAACAAAACGTTTAGTACGGCCACGCTTTCGGTGGATGCTCGGTCACAGTTTGGTGGGCCATTTCTTTGAACAGACTGATACCTCCGGTTGTGTTAGGGAATCATTCTATGACTTCTGTAAACTACTTGAAGTTCTTTTACCTGTAATTTTACCTCGCTCTAGAAATTGGTGAAAATTTCGTTTAGATTGATGAAATTTTCCGCCTACAACGGGCCGCAGAGGTATTTAATTTTTTACTGTCAAAGACATCGCTCGCATGGACTGGCCTGCTCCATACCCAGACTTGAATCCCATAGAGCACGTGCGGGATTATCTAAAGAGACAGATTAGAGTTCAGGAAATTGACTTCAATATCTTTCAAGAGCTACTGTAGGCCATTATCGAAGAGTGGGATAACATGCCTGAAGACGTAATTTGCAACGTTATTGAGAGCATTCAAAGGAGAGTTGAAGATGTTATTCAGTCCAACACGATATTGATAAGCTCACGGAGTGGAAATCAAAAGCTATTTGGTCAGATTTTTAATAAAAATGTCAGAAGTTGTCAAATTTGTTTTCTATAATTTAAAACAAAAATAAAGATTTTTGAAATTTCTGTTTAAAACTGTTTTCTTTTAACACTATTCTTTTCCTAATTTATTGCCCACAATATGTAGAAATATTATGTAGCAAGGTAGGGTGTTCCATGAGTAGGTAAGTAAACGATATTACGATTTTTCCAGATGTACCACTTCAAATGATGAGTAGTATATAAGGGTTCCATTTTCCTTTTAAAGTACGCAAAATAAATTGTACCTAACGAGAACACAGAAAAATAGAAATCTATCTAACTTGTTAAGCAATGAAATCTGAAACTTGTATTTTAATAGCTACATTTTGAATTTCAGGGGTTAAGTCTAAAGTATACATTTTTAATGACAAATGGCCCACATAGTGACTACTGGCACCATCACTTCTCTGCGGATGAATTCTGTAAGTAATATTTCAACCTTACAACCCAGAAACCATTATTACAAGCACTGACTCTTCAAAACTCTTAGGAATCATTATTGATGAGAAATTAAACTGGAAATGGTATTCATTCTCTTTTAAATAAACTTAACTCTGCGAGCTTTGAACTTAGTGCAATCTTAAAAACCTGCAGTTATACCACAATTAAGACCGCGTATTATTCTTATGTTTACTCACACCTCAGATATGGCAATGCATCTGGGGTAATTCCGTAGAGCCCAAAAATGTTTTTTTCTACAAAAGAAAATAATTTGTAATTTGAAGTATAGAGATTTGTGTAGAGATATATTTTTAAAACTCAAATTTTTAACCCTACCATGTATTTATATTTTGAATGTTTTGCTCTGTTTTAAATCCCACAAGAGTGGGGTGAGTCAGCACCAACATGGATATTCCTTCCGTCAGAAAATACTACAGTATATCCAATTCATAGATTGAAAGTGTTTGAACATGGGGTGTATTACTCATGTTTGAAGCTGTACAATGGACTGCCTCAGTATTTGAAAGAAATTGATTATCAGTGTGAATTTGAGAAAAACTTAAAAATACACCTCTCTGAGCGGGTATTTTACTCAGTGAGAGAGTACTTGACAAGTAGTCCTTTGTTGTTTGGTCTGTAATCATGTCTTATATCTTTATATATCTTTTTATATATTGTATATTGTTCAAACTAATTTCAACTACTGTATTGTATTTAGTAAAATGAAATACACTTGTTTATAAATTTTGGCCGTTTACCTTATACATTTCATTTTAGGAATACATTAATTACCAAATTAACATAGAAATCTATTCTTCGGTTCTAGTCTTTTACACAAAGCCCAAAACAATTTTTTGAGGAATAGAGAAGTTCTAAAAATTCACTCGATTCATATATAAAAATTAGCCCGAAATATGCAATACTTCTTAATCTAAGGTGGTGCTTAGGGGGTGGAGGTTGTTTTCGTTTGGTATAAAAAGGAGTTGCTATGGTAGCATCACCAGACCTTAAACAGTAGTTATAAGTAACTCGGCTGCATAGTGGAAAAATTTAACTCGTTGTTCCTATTTTAATATTTATTGCAATAACAACACATTTTATTCAACACAACAAGATAAAATACAAGACAAGGTTAGCCAGCTTAAATAAAAATCAAAACAGTTTTCAACTGGGCCTAGCTTGGACCAAGACGAATTGTTTTAAAATTAGTCTAAACTAGGTTGTGGTTACGGTTTAGTATTCCACTTAAAATATAGCAGGATCAATGAAGGAGCAGAGGGACGCAAAGTTTGACAGACGATGCACGCAGTAATCTCAGTATTAAATAAAAATCAACCATAACAGTTATTTTTTTAAAATTGTGTACCGTAGGCCTACCATAAAAACAAAAACAGAATTTTACTAGTAAATACATAATTTAACTTTGTATTCTGTTTTTTCAGACATTCTGCCGGCTTTAATCGGTTTCTTCGTGGTGTATATGCTTCTTATATTCGGAGTCACCATGTGCACAAGTAAGTATTTTATGTTATACATTTCATTCCCACCTGTTGTGCTTATTATACGTAGCATAGGCCTATAATCAGAGCAGATCGTAGGCATGTTTGACATAGCAACCGAACACACAATAAAGTTTCAAAAAAAGTTTTAATTTTCAAAATGACCCAAAAATAAATGAATTTCAATGTGGGAAAATATAAGTATAACTAAAGAAAGTAATTTCTAAGTAGAATGCCTTCATTGGAGTAATTAAAATCAATATAATCACAACACTTTTGTTATTTAAAATTACTTATATTAGAATAGACCTAAACTAACAAAGTAAATATATTTTGAAGGTTGTTTGTTGAAATGAAAGGGCGTGAATCATCCCTGTCAACTATGTTGGTGGTTGGACCATAACTAATATCAGATTATCCACTAAATGACCTAACTTCGTAAGGTTGCGAATAACATCATTTAATTTGTCAGTTTGTTCTGTAATAATTTTTATCTGTTATTTAAGTCTGTAGAGCAATTAAGTAAATAGTCTAGGCAACAAGCGAAAAATAGGAGAAAGTTTAGTTGTAGTTTTGATTTTTGTAGCCTTCGCGTTTTTTGTTGAAGATGCTTAATTTTTTTTCTAAGTTGGGTGGTGGGGAGGGTAGCTGTACACATTTTCAGAAATAGATCGAAATAGAGACGCAATACCCAACATTTTTTCCCATAATTTCTACATTTTTTTAACAGGAATTTTAAATATTTTCGAAATAAAAAGTAAAATAAAATATCTCTGAAAAGTAACATGTTAATGAAAGATTCGTCAAAATCGGTTCAGCCTTTCCGGAGATTAGCCCAGCCAAACAGAGACAAAAAATTCATGAATGTGTGTTTGGGTTTTGATAATGGATGAGAATAATCATAAGATCTTATAAAAAAGCTTATATTTTGAAATCGCAAACAGACACTTCAACTTTATTTATATGTATGTATATAGATAGTCGGATTCGTGATAGTGAAAATGTTTGATTTAGTCCATAACTTTTCTTTCTGTTTACAGTCGAATTGAAATCCAGACAACTCCTACACTCAACCTATAAGTTATTTGTAGTATCTGTAGTTTTACAAGAAATAGGAATATTTGTCCAGATTGTATCGTACATAAGATATGCAGTTAACGGGATAGACCAACCAAAAACAAAGGATTTAGGCAAGTACCGAACCTAATAATTTCAACAGGGTTGTACACATTGGTTGAATGTTCACAGACAGCTTCCTTCTCATACAGGTGTTATCTTTAGTAAATAAAACTGCGTAAAACGGGAGAGAAACGTATCACAATTGAAACAGTAATTTAATTTGTTATCCGAACCCTTCTACTCTATGGGTGAGTTTATCAAGCATGTGTAGTCAAATTAAACTATTTTGCTATTGTAGTAGAATCTCGGCTAGCCACGTTTCCATATTAGCCGAGGCAAATTTACAATAAATTTGCAAATAAATGCAAGTTAACTGAATTGATTTTGATAAAGAATCAATAGCTTAAGAGGATTTCTCAATAAGTAAATGTATAATAAAAACTTTTGTGATTGAACAGAAAGAAAACAGAACATTAGTTTGCAGTGTACTTCGTGAAAACATTTACACTCCTAACCCAATGCAATGGTATGGGTGATGTTTAGCGAACAGGTATAGTTCATTTCACCTCAGCGTGAGGCAAAACCAAATGACCGTAATAAAACCCTTACCCTTAGGCCTATTGTGCGACATCGGGGATGGGCACTTGTCGTCTGCCTTTGTATTAGAGTTATTGCTGTTTGTCCCAGTGCCATTATGCAAACTTTTTTAATTGAAAGAAAAACTTAAAACAAAATATATCACTCGCTGTGTTTTGATCGCGTGATTATTTTTATAGTAAATATGAAGGAAATCGGTTGATTTTGGGGAAGGAAAAGTAAATAATTAAATCCTATGTGTTTTCAAATATTTTTTATCATCATGAATACGGAAATAAATTTACATTGAATAATGATGTTGAGTTTTATAAAAACCTCTTACTTACTACTGTACACAATAATCATCACCTTATAGTGGCCTGACAGTTTTTTTGTTAATTAATTGCAGTATTAAAATATAGACATAAAGTAATACTATTAAATAACTGTTCTATATACATCGAGCATAAAATACAATTAGGCCTAAAATTAAATACATCTTAATATTATAGACAAACAGAGCATGGGCTACACGAAAATATAAAATTACACATCTTATAGCATACATAGCACGGATAAAAATTAAACATAGGCTATTCCTTCTAGCTACTTGCACACTAAACAAAATTACCTACTTAGTAATTACCTATTATCCTTCATCCGATAATCTTGAAGCGTTTTTGGAATAAATGTTATTCTTGATTTCTTTTTTATTTTTACCCATAGAACCATTCCCGAAGTTTGGCACTTTACTTATGGGACAGCCTGTATAGCACAGTTATTATTTAATAGTATTACTTTATGTCTATATTTTAATACTGCATTTAATTAACAAAAAAACTGTCAGGCCACTATAAGGTGGTGATTATTGTGTACAGTAGTAAGTAAGAGGTTTTTATAAATCTCAACATCATTATTCAATGTAAATTTATTTCAGTATTCATGATGATAAAAAATATTTGAAAACACTTAGGATTTAATTATTTACTTTTCCTTCCCAAAATCAACCGATTTCCTTCATATTTGGTATAAAAATAATCACGCGATCAAAACACAGCGAGTGATATATTTTGTTTTAAGTTTTTCTTTCAATTAAAAACGTTTGCATAATGACACTGGGACAAACAGCAATAACTCTAATACAAAGGCAGACGACAAGTGCCCATCCCCGATGTCGCACAATAGGCCTAAGGGTAAGGGTTTTATTACGGTCATTTGGTTTTGCCTCACGCTGAGGTGAAATGAACTATAGTATAGTGAATGACGAAGCAGTCTTGGGTCTGTTTACACCCCCCCCCCCTCCTCGCGGCATCGTATTTAGAACTCACCATCCTTTCCCACGAGTTGTTTCTTCCTCCTGCTCTTGCATTTTGTTCTTTTGTTTTGAGTCGATGTTAAACTTTGTGTACGAGAGAGTCGTTATGAGTGGAAAGCGAAAGCGTGTTTTATCTTTAACTCAAAAATGGGAAGCAATTAAACGATTAGATGGAGGCGACTCAATAAGAAAAGTGACAAGTTATTTAGGTGTTGGGGATTGGAGACGAAATAGATCGGAAATTGAAAAGTGGGTATCTCAATGGTATTCAAATAAAAAAGAGGTTAGACAGTCAATGAAAAAAAGCGAGCATGAAAAAACTTCAGAGGCGTTATTTTTTGGTTTTTACTACAGTAGCTTACAGTATCCAATTTCTTTCATTCGAGTACATTATAAAACCTTCTTTGTTCATTTAAAACTATATAATTCAAAGCCAAATAAAATAGATTTTGAAGTATGGTTCCAAATCACCCTATAACGACGCAGACGAGGGAACTCGCATCTCAATGGCTTACTCACGGCCTACCGTATTATCCGAGGTCTGCCTGATCTCAATTACCAAGGTTCTACTGCATACGCACGAAGCCGAAATGTTTTAGCAGGTTTAAGGCAGTTCCATACCAATACTGGACTAGTATGTGGTTCCTATAGATCAGTGGTTTTACAACTGTAGGGCCCTAGCTTCAGTGGCGGCTCGTGAGTAAAATGCTGGGGGGGGCACACACCACCGGGGTGTCTGAATATTTTGTGTATTTAGTGAGTTTTTAAGGCAATCTAGGTATTAAATTAGTGATGCCATATGTTTCTGAAATACTTATCATATGTAAATCTGAAATACTCTACTTACATACCTTTAGTTATATTGCTTGTAGCAGTTTTAAATCCGAGACACCATCCACCGTCCATGCACGGTCTGCAACTCCCATTACCAAACAAGGATAGCAAAAAAAGGAATTTTTAACTTTGCACCCACACAACCAATCAGCATAGTTGTACAAATTATTGGAAAATTTCCGAACGAAACTATTTCGGGCTTTAGAGGCCTTTTGTTGTTGATTTATATTTAGTATAGGCCTAGGGGGGCCTAAATTCTTGAGCTCGATCCTATGTTCTAGGTTCTTAATTCCATTACTAATAATAAAATTCACATCATTGGAAACAGGCAAGGCCATTATGAAATACTAAAACACTAACAAACACTAACTCGATTAACTCAACTACAACTAGGCCTATTTACATACCAATCACTCATTCGATAAAACAATGTACACACAATAAGTCAACTGGTCACCAAAACAACGTATTCTGCAACAGCAACACCAAGCAGACGACAGATTATACTAGATACGTCGCTTTGCGCATGCTCGGACGCCGTCCTAAGCTTTCCATAAGGCACAAGCTTTGACGCGTCATAGCACCAGCAGCCCCCACCACTACCACTCTTCATATAACTGCATGGTGGTGTATTGGGACGTTCTGGCCAGTGCCCCACGGCTACAAATACAAACTTCTCGCGCTATTTTTGCTTGTTTTTTCCTACATTTTCGATGTATGTGATTGAAAAAAAAAACACTTTGGTTAATTATATGTATAATTATAATTGAATGGGTATATAATTTTTTTTCTTTTTCAAATCTTTTGGAGGGGCGGCGTCCGAGAGCCCTTATGGGCAAGCCGCCACTGCCTAGCTTGTCAGGGAGGAACCTTGAATAAATGAACACGACAACAAATATTTTAAATTTGAAATGTAATCAAAAAGCATCGCAGTCAAACACTTTTAAGTCTACACTACATCTGCAAGTGATGGCCAATGTTGCCAAATCAAGTTTTAATTCCCCTATATTGGATTTTGATCTTGTATCAGATGGTGACGCAAAATTATTCAAAGCAAAAAAGGGGGCAACAAAATACAAACGTTTGAGAACCGCTGCTGAACAGATAAAATGCCTAAGGAAAGCTTGTGCAGAAGTTTGAAACTACCAGTTCTGTTAGAGACAAAAAGAAAGCAATAAGTGCTTCAAACTTAAACTGTACTAAAAGGTACTTGTAAACCTAAGAAATTTGAATTCGCCTTAGTGGCATTTGCTTGGATTTTGTTTGATGAAGGACGATTTGATCAAATTTTTTTTACTAATGAAGCACAACTCTATTTGAATAGGTGTATCAACACTAACAATTGAAAAGTGTTACGGACTATAGCCAGTGGCGTAAATAACAACCCCGCAGTGCGGGGGGGGGGCAGTTCAAGGGGCGCCACGACCCGTGAACATAAAACATATCAAGGAATTAAAAAAATAATAAAATGTAGTAAACACATCATCAAAATAAATTTTACAATAAACAATATTTCATTGAGATATCTTAATAAAACTGTTCCATAAATAATATAACCACGGATCATAAGTCTGAAACCGTAATCATTATGGTTGCGCAATCTGTTCACTAGCAGTTAACAATAATGACTGCTAAACTTTAGTAATTGATAAGCGAACTATTTGCTCCCCCATCAAACAAATGTATTTCATTTATGTAAATGTATAACCACCAGGTGTTAGGCTAGGCGTATATTGGAACGCATTTGACGCTTGTCACGCGACGTGGCACAGGGCAACTTTTTTTAACACACGTAAATGAATGGATTAGCGCATATTGGTAACGCGATGCGACACTACGCAGCGCAAATCGCGTGGCACGACAGACATGTGGCAAAGTGGCAGTGACACTGTTTCTTGCTCCTCGCGTCACACGTCTCACAAGTTCAGTGCTCTACTATCGCTCAAAGGTTTTTGTGCCCAGTTGTGCATTTTCCATTATCACATTTTTCCGATGTTGGCCCAGAAAAAGCTGATAGAGGACTAATTACTTTTAAAAATGCTGAAAATAAAAATGAATTTATTTGAATAATAAAGCTGAATTTTCAATAAACATTAAAAAACAGTAATTTTTTTATAAAATAATTATTATGAAATAATTTTTAATAAATATATATGTCCACTGAGTTGTTTAGTAAATATTTTTTGTTAATGAATTAAAACTATGTTTTATACGTTCTCTGCATTTTTAATATAAAATAATTTTTAATAAAATATTTGGCGTTTGACATTGACCCCGTAAAAATAAAAAATGTCGTCGTAAACTAACAAGTGAAAATGTTTAAGTAATGTACATAGAAAGAACATAATATGCATCATGCCGTGCACTTCTGTGAGTTTCTGTTCATCCAGAAGTAGTTACTAAAAACAGCAAGTAATTCTGGTAATTCTGAAGTTACTTTAAATTGGGTCAGATCTAATAAACATAGTTTTATCGGTGAAGCATTCATTTTAAACATAAAAAATTAAATGAAGCAAAATACAGTGTCTACTGGGCAAGAGCTGGGAGCAACTGCGTTGTAATATGCATTCCCCAACGCGACGCGTGTGTAGCGATCATGTCATGCAGCTGCTTCATGTCATCTCACAATAGCGCCCCAATATCCTTAATGATGTGTGCGTAGAGTGTACTAACGTCATCGACACAGACAAAATATAATCTCCCAATTCAAAGTATAAGCCCTCCATCGTGCTATCGACCTTACACGTTAACCGACAAATATTTTCACATGAAGAAAAAGAAGAGGTTTTAAATAAACGTAATTATAACAACTTCCGAGATTTTTGTAAATATTAAACCTCGATGTTTGATGTTAAAGTTGCAGTCTTTCTTTCCCTATTAAAGGTGATAAATTAGTTTAAACTTAAAGCTTGCATGTTTGAGTATGATACCTACTTCATAGCATTGGCATATTTAATTACAATGCTACAGACAATGCTTTAGCTTGGTAATGTAAATAATGACCTGTACTTAAATTAATTTCATTTCATTTCAATTTAGAGTAAAAATAATGTCTAATTACTACCAGGTAGTAGTTCCATATAAGACCACAGATTGCTACGAGTAGAAGAGAGCATCTTCGTTTTTTTTTTTTTTTTTTTTTTTTTTGAGGGGGCTCCATTCTTGTACCTGCGGGGGGCGCCAATCAATGTAGTTATGCCACTGCCTATAGCAAACCTTTATAAAGCTGAACGAGGATTAAATGCTTTGAAAGTTACGATTTGGTGGTGTGTCCCATCAAAATTCATTATTTGGGTTTATTTTTTTGAAGAGTAAAAAATGGAATTGATATTACTTTTCAGTGCTCAGAATGGATTAGTGTTTCCCTTTCTACGAACGAAAAAAGGTAACTTTACCAAAATAATTTAAAATTGTAGGTTACCTTTGAAACACCCGGTACATGTTTAAGTTAAGTTTATTCATGCCAGGATAAGATTATCACTTTTATTTATTTTGTGAAATATGATGTCCCATAATTAAGGTGTTCTTTGTTGGTAACAATTTAACTGTAGAACTATTTATCCGATCTCGGAATTAAGAAATATATCAAATATAGAAATTAACTTAAAAACATACATTAGGGTCCCGCTATTACGAACTAATTGGCACCGAACACTGTTCGGTTCAGCGGGAATTCAGAATAGGCGGATTTCATGAATAATATCAACGTATTGACTTGTTAAGGGCGTAAATTAGGTGCGGAGACGTCTGCTAGTGTCAGTTCTATACAGCGTTGATCGGCTGTAAGAAAAACGGATGAAAGCAACTAGCAGGTGGCAGCAACACTACTATACCCCGCGCGCGATAACTTTTCACTTGGGACTTGCACAGTTTGGCAACGCTGCGGGTCGGCTCGCTACCCCATCCCACTTATCAAATGTATCCGGTTGGACGATGACTCACAACTAGGCTTCTAGTAAAATTACACCTTTTCTTCAAAACTTAATGAAAAGTTCATTATGACTATGCATCTTAAAGATAATTTTCTAACAAGAAATAATATATAAAAATGTTTGTAATCAGACAACTAATAGTATTGGAAAAAGGGTAAACTAAATATATTGTGATCGTTTTGCGGAAAAATTAACATTTAAATGTAAAACAAATACTATTAACAAAATAATAAATTCAAAATAATATAAACTTTCAAAAATGTCGTTTTTAACCTGCTGACATTAAATATCTTATTGTAAAAAGTACCATACAAAGTACTTTTTTTTATACAAAATGGCGGATTACGGCTAAACTAAGCCAAAACCGAAAAATGTTATACTACATTTTCGACTTACTTTTGCATGTAAAATCTGAATCTGCATAGCCCGCTACAAAATTAACTAAAAACTTTGTTAAATTTAAAAAAAAATATGATTTTAGGCTAATTTTGTTTGTTGTAGACAATTACCAAGAAATTATGTTTTTGTCGATAACTCGGTTATCCTTTGACCTACTGAAACTACAAAAAAAGAACTACTGTCTGTCGTTAAAAAATAAAAATATTTTGTCTCATGTAATTTTTTTGTAAAGTTAACGGTTTTTAAGATATTCCACGTTAAAAATTTGTAACGGCCGCCATTTTGAAAATTATAAAAATAAATTCTTTGTGTTTGGTATACTTGTTAATTGTAACATATATAATGCTTATTCTAAATTTGAACTTTAAATCTTATCTATTTCTAGAGTTACAGTGAACTTTTGTAAAAAAACAAAATGGCGAATTACGGCTAAACTAAGCCGAAATCGAAAAAATGTTATACTACATTTTCGACTTATTTTTGCATGTAGAATCTGAATCTGCAAAGCCCGCTACGCTTTACTGAATCACCCTGTACATCTATAAACAATACTTATAATCGCCAATTTTAATACATTTTAGATATTTATTATCAGCAAAGTATGACCAAACCTGTTATAATAAGAAATATTGAAAAATGTATCAGAAGAAAAAAAAAATAATTTGCAATTTCGAAAGAGCCTTCTCAGGAAGTGCACCTGTGAGTCAGCGCGATAAGACACATCCGCTCGTCTCAACAGTGCGACGTTGCCGATACCATTTTCACAGTAAACTCCAAAAATCCCAAGTGCAAAGTTATAGCGCTTGTAGTATAGTCCCTAGCTGTTGCATCTAAACCTTCCTTCTTTCTGAAGTACCCGGTATCCTTTTCACCGGATGCTTGTTGCGGTGACTACCTTCCCGCAAAACGGATGGAAAACGTGAAGGAAACAAAACCAGCTTTCATTCCAATTTGGTTTCAGGCGTTTTCATCAAGCGTAGGGTCTATGACAGTGAGCACAGAATACAATAGAGAGGGCATCCCGCCAATAGCAGTAAGCAGGGTTGACGCCATGTCAGCCATCTTTGATGTGTAGAGAAACGTTGTTGGGCCCATAAATGCGTAGTTCTGTAAACGGTGCTCGCCTTGATAACACCGTCATTCGAACCCCTTTAGGATGGGACAAAAATTACCAAATTTTATACATAGGTAGGTGGATATTGAAGGAAGGCAACAGTGTTCGTAGAAAGTGTAATACCTATTGTGTTTTTATTAAAATAATAATCAAAACTAATCCTTTTGCATTAAATTAAATTTATGACATGAAAAAGTTAGTATGCGAGAACTTTTTTATTTTTGAGGTAGAAACTAACTTCCAGCGAGAAAGTTGTAGCTAATTAGATGATCTTAAATTTTCATTCCAAACAATTTTCGATGGAACTTATAGTTTGTTCAATAATCCAAAGTAAATAACCGCTATGTTTAGTTGTACGTGCCCGCCGTCACGGACCACGGCTCCATGCTGTTCTACCACAAAAGTTAGCTCCAATACTCTGCCTCGTCTGATTTGTTTTACTCTTTACATGCTGAGGAAGTTAAAACAATATAAGTATGAACACATGGCAGTTCACAAACAAAATTAGACACCTAATCATATGTTTTAATGCAAACAAAGCAAGATATACAATTTTCTTATTCTCCATAAGAATAACATTGGACAACGTACTGTGTTTAGTACTTTCAATATCTCTGTAACCAACAGACGTAGAGAAGTTATAAAAACACCAAATTGTTCGTCTTTTTAAACCAAATTCAATGACGAAAAATAAAGTTTGATCTACTGAAATGTTATATGTAAAAAACCCAAAAAACCGCTCGGCACTAGGATGACTCATGCTCTGCGGCCGCCATGTTGGATGTGTTTTACGATTTCGGGTGGCTTCAACTCACTGCTACTGCGTGGCCCCTCTATTGTATTCTGTGCTCGCTGGTCTATGTATGTCTCTACTTAACTTATTTGTATAACAATAAACGTACTTTTTTTCACGAACCTCTTTTTAATTTCTCCTGTTTTTTTGTTTAAAAAAAATCAGTAATTTTTCTGAACTCTGTTCGGAATAGGCGGATTTTCGGAATAGCAGGACTCTACTGTGTAATTATTCAGATGTAGTAATCAGATTAAAATTTAGATTAATACTGTAACAATAAGGCAAAAATAATAGACCAAATTCCATTTTTGTGTAGTCAAATTCAATTTCATTTTCACAAATTAATGATTTCTTGGAAAATAGTGGGAAGAGTTGTTTACTTTTAACAGACACGAAGCAAGGTCTAATAGATATTTAATGATTTACTTTTGATAGTGAAAACAAACGATGCAACATTATTCCAACACCCCACACATAAGTTCAGTTTGAACCATAATTTTGAACAATCGATTTCTATGTTCAGGTAGAATTTGTGAATCCGTGAGTGAAATCATCTTTGTGCTGGTCTTATTGCTGTTAGCCAAGGGTTACACGGTAACAAGAGGTCGCCTTCGTCTCAGCTCCAGTGTCAAACTGACAATCTTTATGTGTCTGTATGTGTTTTTCTACTGCAGTCTTTTCTTATACGAAAAAGAGGTAATTTGAATTTCTTTCTTGTCGTAAGAAACAAAAATGTGTTTCACTTTATAATAAAATATTTTCGAGGGCATTAAACAATTAATTAGTAAATCTAAACAATAATATTATTACGTTAACATTAAAATATAAATGTGCAGTCGTTTGAAACATTTTGTATTTCAATAATTATTGTCACAAAAACATGTATCGAACTGTAACTCAGATTAAGAATTTGTTAAGTTGGAAACTAACGTATTGCTTCCTCGCGCATTCAAAAAGATATAAAACGCTAAGAGGGAAAAAATGATTTTTTAAATTTCTGTTAGATTTAAGGGTTTCATAAATAAAAATATTTATCTCAATTGTTTGTCTGTTTAAAATATCACTATAACAATTCACAAAATAGATTAATACTAGGGGAGACCCATGCGTGCTCCGCACGCCAACCCCCGATGGAACCTTCTAAAAATATATGTTTTGTTTTATTTATAATAAAGGTGTAGTATTAATAATAACCTCAAAACTAAGATGGTAAATCATGTTAAATGTTCAACTCAAATTATTTCATATATTTTATAACATTATAATCAAAGGTTAAAAGAACCAGTAAGGCTCAGGTGTGCACTTAATTAAAAACCTAACCAAAAAGTTACTCACTATCAATTACCATATATTATCAATAAATATGTCTACTATATGTCTTATTTATTTTTAATTACGATGTAACATAGTTTTTTCTTATTTTTAAATTCCTTAACGCACGTTTTTATTGGTTTGTGTGTGTTGAAACATGTGTTTGGTTCAGTATAGAATAACTTAAAATATTATTTTGTACTAAAAGCTGGACATCCGAATCAACTGTATTATATGTTATTTAAAAATCATTATTTATTTACTTCCATGAAAGCAGCTGGTTTGTTTCTTATTATAAACGGCTGTTTTGTATAGAAATGTTTTATAACCTCCTGAATACTATAAACATCATTATTTACATCAACGAAAGCAGCTGGATTAGTTTGTTTCTTATTATAAACGGCTGTTTTGTATAGAAATGGTTTTTAAATTCGTACCATGTTAATCCTGTGGGGAAAACCCGACCTTCGAGATTAGCTCATGCCATTAAGGATAAGAATTTTTGACATCTAAAATTTTATTGAAAAACTTTGAAATGAGACGAATTTTTTGACAACTCAAACATTAAATTTGGTCTAGAAATAACGAAGGAATTGTGTTCACAAAAAACTGCTTCACGTATTATATATAAGGATCAGTGGCGGCTCGTGCTATAGGTTCACTGAACCCCCAAATAAATAGCGTTAATAACATAATATTTTAACAAATATAAATATTTAGTACTTTTTTTCATAAATGTAACAATATAGATTGAAAAGTTGTTAAAATACGACATAGAGTAACAACGCGCAGCTCTCCTACGTCGTTTTCAGCATCTTGGTTCAATTCAAAGAACGAACCTCCTGGCCTAGGCGAGGGGGTACAGGGGAACGGTGGGGGAATAGCAGTTTCAACGTTGTTTTCCGCTGCAATCTAAATGCAGCGACTCCCGACTCCTTCCGAAGATAGCCGAAGCTGTAGTTCACAACAGTGTTTTGTAAAAAAAACCTTACGCCTATTTTTTCCTTTACGTAGTTGGTGTTTGTTTACTTCTTTGATTTATAGGTTATGTCAGTTGTGCATTCTATGAAGTTCATGGATTAAGTCTTAGTGTGGACATATTATTAAATAATATTATTGCAGTTCAGTGTTGTTATGAACAGCGTTACACCTTTGCTAAGGGTAACTTTTCTTCTTTACCTCTTGGAGAAAAGTGTGCTATTAAAGTACACTGGTATTTGTGTCACTTCATTATTTATGAGTCACTTTATCAACTAAAAACTTAAATAAACTAATTAATAAAGTATCGGCTTCTATGTAAGACAATATTGTTCTCAATTTTCCATTTATAATTAATATCTATATTCCAATCTATCATGCAAACTGTAACCCGATTTTATCTCATTGCACGTTTTTCAGAGATGTCTTAAAACAACCAAATTTAAGTAAAAACAGGCCTAAAAGTAGAAATTCTTATGTTTAGTACTAAAAACAAATTTGCAGGACCCCCCTCCCCGGTAGATTTGAACCCCCAAGGTAATAATTCACCAGCCGCCACTGATAAGGATATTCTATAACAAATTTCTATATACCTCGCTAAAATAACTTCACAATGGGAGTGCAGACTAGCTGCACCTGCACCACTCGCTCTAATCGAGTCCAACAACACCCTGTACATACAACTACATCAAACACTATATTTACATTTCTACTCTCACTTTGTTATAAGATTTTTGACTGTGGGAGTGTTGACCGGAACAGAGCATAGTACAACGTGCACGCAGGTAACGCGAGTGCTACCAGCATTAAACCATAAGTTTGCGGACAATGAGCATTTAACCCTCAATTGGTAACGTGGGGTGTAGAAAGACCCCACCACTACAAAAAAGGGGATATTTTTTTTTCTTGGGTTGACAGAAGTTCTGTCACTCTCAGTACCTTCCGTTGACCTTGGGAGCGTCCAGTACATAGTTTAGTCACTTAGCTCTGTGTGTTTGTTTGTTCAACATAACCTTCAAAAGTGCTTGGGGTGTCGCTAGACCCCCACGTTACCATTTACGTTACAGTTTTCCATGAGCACAAATTTAGTAAACCGGCCAAGTATGGCCTGAAAGTGTTTACTTTGATAGATGCTAGAACATGGTACGTTCTTAATTCTGAGGTCTATGTAGGAAAACAGAATGATGGGCTGTTCAAGTTATCAAATAGTACAATTGATGTAACGATGCTTTTGACTCTACCGATTCATGGTTCGGGTAGAAACCTAATCACAGACAATTGGTTCACCAGTTTTCCCTTAGCGGACAAGTTATTTTCTTTAAAGTAATATAAACCGCAAAAAATTCCTGCAAGAATTGGGCTTAGCCTTGGATGCAGAACAAATACAAGCAAGAGCTACAATGAAACGCTTGCCGAAGGCGATACGGGAAATAGCAGCCAAAAAAGTCAACATTGATGTTGCGAACGTTCCTGCTGCTTTTAATGTTCATGGACAAAGATCTAGGTGCACAGTATGTCCAAGAAAAAAAGATGTAAAGATAAAGACCACATGTTTCAGGTGCCACAATCATATGTGCACTAAATATATGAAGACTGAATGTGATTCTTGCCTAGAATCTGATTCGGCCGAGGAATCTGACTACTGACATTCTGTGTGTGTGATTTTGAGTGTTTTTTATGGTAAATTTCTACCTAAAAATGTATATATTAAAAAAGGATGTTTTGTGTTTTCTAATACATAATACTTTTACTAGGACAAATTTGTTTTTTTTCTTTTTACATAAAAACGTAGTAAAATTCATGTAGAAAAAATAAATGTTGTGAAAAAATTTTGAAATGGTAAACATTAAAAAAAAATACAAGACTTTTGTACCATAAAAGGAGTTATTATTAAATACCTATAGCTAAATTAGCCTTTAAAAGTAATTAATTTTACTAGAAGCAATAAAAACGAGTTGGGGGTCTGAAAGACACCACGTTATCAAATTTGTTACAACTTGCCACGTTACCAGTTGAGGGTTAAAGACCACAAAAAGCAAAAGATGCAAGAGAGACGGCAAATATCTTGCCAAAATTTTCAAGAGCTTACCAAAGCCGTTAAAATCTGAACGGATCAGGTAGTTCAATTATTACCCTTTTTTTCTCAAATATGCTGATTAAATTTACTTCTGTAAATCTTACTCAAACAACACGAATCATTCCATCTACGTCCGGTCTAAGTTAAAAATCAAAAAACTATCCAACAGTTTTAAAAATAAGGCTAATACCTGCTAATATTCAGGTAGTAGGGAAAAATCAACTGCCGGCAAAGGTAAACCATAGCAAAGAACAAGAAAGATATTTGAGAGAGTTATGGAGGTAGAAAATAAAATAAATAAACCACCTGTCGATACAGGTCAGGTGAATTACTAAAACACGAATAACGTGGTACAATAGAATCCAAACGGTATAAGGAGTTACACGGAAGATCTAAAAGTTCTTGTGAGAGCCTCTGTCTGTATGTCTTCAGGAGACACGCCTTCACAACACCCGTCCTTTCACTCTCAAAAGATACTCGGTATTCAGGGCTGATTTTGTTAAAGAAGAGAGAGGGAGCAAGAGATGGCGTTGCTATACTATCACATGATTCTGTTGATACCATTAATCTGTTAACAAATTTGCAAGCAGTGGCAATTCAAGTCACTGTTTCTTTAGAATTTACAATCTGTTGTTTATACCTACCACGAAGCTACACTGTCCAAAATAATTATATAATATATTTAACAGGACGTTCACTACGAATCTGATATTAAAATTTGTTCCTTTCTAGTAAACTTTTAGTTATTCTTTTGATAATTGAGCTATTGTGTCGGCATCCTAAATTTGTGCTAATTTAATGAAATAGCGGCGTTAAAAAGTAATTTAAAATATGGCGGGGAATGTCCACGAAATAAAAAGGTGCCAAGACTACAATCATGAAATACCAGTGTTGAAATGTTATTTAAAAACGGTGGTGAATGTCCGCGAAAAAACCCTCACCCCAATACAATTTTATGAACTATGTACTGCCTGGCGGGAAGGTTTCTTGGACAAAAACTGAATGATTTTGCTGATAGAACTGAAACATTAAGTTTTTGGAACGTGTATAAAAACAATTTTATAATTTGCATTGCAAGTTACTCTAGGGCAGCAGATTAGGAAGATGACATTTACTTTTCTCCCAACTCTTCAAGTGTAGGTGGTTGAGTTATATTGCTTATTACCTAGATTTGCAACCAATAAATTAAATAGGCAAAAGGCCCAGTTTTTATTACAACATTATTTAATTTTTATTTAATTATTGCATTTAGTTACTGTATTTTCTCATATTTATAGTTATTTCTGTTACTTTGTAATAAATATATAGTTAAATTATTCCAGAAAATATTGATAAAATTATTTAAAATATCTTAAAAGATGTTGGTAAAATAATAAGAAATGTGAATTTAACTTAACTTTTACAGTACATAACCAAAAGTTTATGAAAGTACTAAATATAAGCGTCATTTTTAAACAAATGTACCAAAACGGTAATAAATAATATTACGATAAACGTAATAATATTACGGTAAAACGATCCATTCCAAATAGTAACAGATCAATCACTTAACCTGTTATTTTTCAAACTGTTTTTTTTTTTCCAACAAGCAGTTTGTTTTCGTTGGGCAAAGAGAACAGAAATCCCCACCACTAACAAGAGATATGCAGGTACATCAAACCTGAAACTTACCAAATTAGGCCCACATTTGCTTAAAACAAATACATTGTTTTGTCATTAAAATTAAGTCTGAGCTGATAACAATGCTTTTTCACCGATATCCGATACACCGACTCAAATCTAATCATATTTGCTTTTAATTTAAAAATTATCAACGATCTTGCTAATTGTGCCTACTTTAAAATGAACTATCTTGTGAACAGTATCTGTGTCAAAGACACTTCTTATCTGAGACATCAACAGCTTTTAAAATGAGCGACCAACAAATCGAATCCACGTAACCAACAATTTTAACACAGTTACCACATCCGTGTCACTCATGCTTTTAAAATTAGCTTTCACACCCGTGCCTCCAGTATTTAAAAAAATCAACGATATCGCCAATCGGATTCTTTTTACCAATAAGTTTAAAATTATACAAATCACATCCGAATTACCACATTTTTAAAATTAACGATCTCGCACGGACCACCGACAAATGAACAATACCACGTATCAAGTATAAATCAACAATAAATTACTTTAAAAATAAACAATCTCGCGAACCTAGAATTCCGAAACTTTAAAATTATTTAGAACTTTTTGTAAGGGAAAAACCAATTTAGTCATCATCGCCTGGTATAGTATGTATCATTGATTTCTAACCGTAACATTAATGACTAAACAAAATAACATAACAGCAATTAAAACTACTTAACGAAAGTGAAATCTGGACAAACTTAAGAATATTACAGTTATGACTAAAAATAATTAACACTAGAAATAAAGTTATTTTATATCCTAAAAGAACCCATTCAAAAAGCGTGGTCATATCGTCGGAACGACCTAGAATCTTACTTTATCAAATAATAAGTTATTGTTATATTTATTTCTACTGTGCGGATTAAGTAGCAGCTATATTTTAACTGCCAGTGTCCTTGAATATACATTTTCATACTGGTTTAACTATCTTTGTCTGTTTTTGTCTTTATTTCAGTACTTTGATCCAGGTAAAGTTCTGTACACTTATGAAAGTTTGGCAGGATACGGACTTATTGCACTTCGCATTGCTGCTTGGTGGATGTTTGTCTATTCAACTGTGTTCACACTGAAACATTATCCTGAGAAATCTTCTTTTTACTACAATTTCAATCTTATTGGAACCCTTTGGTAATTAAAAACTATCAAATATACGTATTAAATATACAAAATGAGTGAAAAGTCTGAGTACGGTTTAGTATTTCGTATATAAGGAAAATTTGAAGGTAGATGTGATTGAGGAACCTACTCTATGTAAAAATACTATTTTATTAAGATTTCAAAAAAATTATCCGCCTGAATGTAACTTTGTTTTTTTTTAATGGGAAGGTGGTCATGTGATACATCATTTCGATGTAGAATTTCAAGAGAAAACCGACGGTGAAATTTGCACGTCCATATCTTTAACCGATTTTAGGTAATTAGGACCGGGCAGACCTAGGATAATCAAAATCTCGGATAATATGGTAGGCCATGAGAAAATCATTAAGATGCGAGTTTCCACGTCATTTACATCATTATGGGATGATTTGGAGCCATACTTACCTAAAAATCTATTTTATTCGACTTTAAATAAACTAAGAAGGTTTGATAATGTACTCAAATGAAAGAAATTGGATACTCAATTTTGGAAAGCTACTACAATAAAAAAACCTTCAAAATAATGCTTCTAAAGTTTTTTCATGCTCGCTTTTTTTCATTGATTGTCTAGCCTCTTCTTTATTTGAATACCGTTGGGATACCCACTTTTCAATTTCCGATCTATTTCGTCTCCAATCCCCGACAATCACTTCCCCAATACCTAAATCACTTGCCACTTTTCTTATTGAATCACCTCCAATCGTTTAACCCTCCCAGTGGCAGACTGTTTAAAGTGACGTTCTCTCAGGCGCAAGATGCAGCAATTTCGAACATTTGCGAAAATTTGCATATATTTGCATAATCGATAATTTAACCCACTTAGAATCATCCAATCGCAATAAAACTGGCACCATTGGAAAGGAAATGAATTAAACTTTAATTTTTGTATTTACAACTTTTTCGTAAAACGTAATAATCGTTTTAAAATATGCACATCGGTCTACAACACTTTCTGTGCGCGAATGTGCATACAATTGTACTGTTATTTCCCACTTCTTCAACGTTTAAGACCATCTACAATAGTATTTCTTTGACAATTATAACGATACCATTGGATTCGTCAAGATTTTATCTTTCTGTTGGTGTCTTCCAATCAGATGTCACTATAAAAATAGTATTTTTTCCAAGAATTACTGTAAACCCTTGCGATTGGACCGTTTCTCAACCAATGAAACAGCCCATTTGTCAACCGATATTGGGAAGGCACTGCCTTATGTTTTGACAGATTTCTTTACACCATTTTGTACAGCAAAGTCTGAAGTTTGTAACGGTGGGAAGTAATCCAGAAATAACCGGTTTTTTGTCTGTCTAGACGACAGTTGAAATGTACATTCAAGTGAGAAACTCTAGCGCGTGGGTTCCCACGTTATTCAAGTGTCCCTTCCTATAGGCAGAGTGTAAGGTAGCGGCTTTTCATTAGATTGATGTCATTTTGTTATTCAAATAAATATAACTCAAACACTTTTGTGAACTAAGGAAAGACAAGTATACCGTTCTTTTCTTTGATTTATCCTCTACACTTTGTTATAATAATATTTCATTTTTGGGCA
>JAGFPH010002499.1:112596-125356 GCA_018207615.1 Philaenus spumarius | reverse complement strand
AACAGCATTAAATACCACAAGTTACTACGACAGTTAAAATACGGAAAATGTTAGGATCAAAGTAGGCACATTTTTAAGGAGGGGTCATTCCAAGTCAAATCAACCAATATTTAAATAATTTTGAACCTTGACAACTCAGATTTTTCTAATTTTTGGTACACTTATAGTACCCATCAAAAGTAACAAAAACATAAAATTTTAATTTTACTTTTTGTTTACGAGTTTTTGACTTTTAAAGATTCAAAAAACGCACGATTTTGACCGTGTCTTGAAAGCTAAAAGTATTTGTAACTGAAAAATTATTTGACCTAGAGAGCTCATCTTGGTCTCATTCTCTCCAGTTTTTAATGGGCTTTGATTTGATATACAACATGGGTAGGCTACTTTCAAACAACATTTTTTTCTAAATCCCAAAAAACGGTTTTTGGAAAATCCAAAATACGTCCCCTTTGATTTTTCTGGGAAAAATATATGTTTTGTAGACACTACTTGACTGCATGTGTACAAAATTTTAGAATGGGATGACAATGGGTTCTTGTGAAAAAAATTATTTTGTATGTCTGTTCAAGCAAATTTAGGGAAAATCCTTGCAATTGTTGCCATAGTGTACAACAGCGACATTAAATTAAAAACTTGCTGCAAACTTTTTTATATTGGTATGATGCATTATTTTCAAATTGAATTTAGTAAAAACTAAGAATAGTTTACCCTACCAGGTTAAATGTAATACAATAAAAATTGAGCATTTTTCTATAATTAATAATTACGGTTAAAAGATAAACTTACCACCAGTATATAATCATTTTTACACAGTAGGCATGTCATGTAGATTTATATTGTAACTGGTAAGTCATTTTGTACTAACAACAATTGGTATATCTTTGTTGAAAATACTTGACTACATATATTGAGCAATTTTAGAATTACTATGCCTGTGCAAGAAATTAATTGCTTTTAAGCGTTTAATAGCTGCAATTACTCTTAAAGAGTTTTGGCTGTACATATCAATGTAAAGGAAGCAGTGTTTAGAAGGTGTACTGTGAAAAAGTGCAGGTCTGTACAGGAATATTATTTCATGTCGGTACTTGCATGGATTTGGTGGCAGGCATGCAATGCAGAGTTGGACATTAGTAGCAGTGTTGCCAGGTCGTCCGATTTGTCGGAAGATCTTCCGATTTTTCAACAGTTGTCAGAAAAACGGATTTTTTTAGATATCTTCCGATTTTTTCCTCAGGCTTAAAAACATAATTGTTAAGCAATTTGATAGTTGCACTTTACAGAAATCAGTTGTGTTCAATTTTCACAATGACCTATCCCATCAAACAACTTAGTTTTTGTTTTAGCATTGTTTGCTATGCGATTTGCTTGCTAAGTAATTCATGAATAATGTTCTTCGGAAACCTAGACTCTCCTTATGTCATAGTCATATTGTTCCCGAGTCATAATGCAGAAGTAGAAAGTGTTAGGGGCTAAATAGTTATACATAATTGACACTATTGTTTTGTAGACTCAGTTTTAAGTATAGTGTATTTATTCTATACGTTATTTTGTATTACATATTATTTTCTTCCGACTTTTCCTACAATCTTCCGATTTTTTTGGGTCCAACTTCCGATTTTATTTTTTTGCACCTGGCAACACTGATTAGTAGTTGTCTGTTGGACTTGGATGATACAAATACAAGTTTGTGTACAAGTCAGATCTTTCTGTGCAACCTATGGTTTCGTGTACATTTTAGTTAGTTATGTGTTTTATTGTTGTTTTTTTATAAAAAAGTTAACTTTTAGTGCAATTCTTTTTTTTAAATTCTAATCGATCAGATTTATGAATGATCTTAGGTAAAAAAATTTAACTTGTTATATATAATTTTTATTTGTCTTCATCAGCAATCTCAAAAAATTTTGCTGTATACTAGATATACTAATTTTTAAAATAATCCATAATTCAAATAAATCCGAGTCCACACTTGTAACAAACTCGCACTGTGACAATTACAATATATCGATTCGATTTTGCCGAATCACAGCCTCTTTGTTACACAGTGGAGTCATAACACGTAACCTTTTTAGTTACCCTCAGGCCCGTTTTACCGAATAGGCACGGTAGGCACGTGCTTAGGGCGCTAGGTATTTGGCATTTTTGGAAGGGCGCAAAGAATGGAAAAACAAAACCAAATTGCCGTGGTTGTGTCTGCATGCATCATTTATTGCGCCACTGCCGAAAGCCGACATCTGACCCAAATCACAGCCGCGCCCGGTGCCGTCTAGTGGTAAGCCAACAAACCAAAAATAATCCAAAGAAAATGTCAAAATGTGATTAAACGAATACTGTAAATAATGTAAATACTTCAAATGTAAAGAAGGGAGGGTGGGTGGTCCGTGATGCCGTGAGGTATGTTACACGCATTCCCACCGGAGGCCAGTAGATACCTCATGGCTACCGGTTGCCAGTCCGGGACACGGCGGGTCCATAGGTGGTGGAAAATGGGAACGCTCTTGAAAAAAATCAGGATAATTTGTAACTGGCATTTCAGACTAAAAATCTAAATTTACGGGGTATAGGCGTTATGGTAGGGCTGGCGGGGGGAGGGCGTAATTAGCTGGCAGGGGTATGAAAAGGGGTGCTACTCTTCGTTGTGCCTAGGGCACTGGTAGGGTGTAAAACAGGCCTGGTTACCCTACATAAATACAATAGAATGTAAAAATTAGTATTATGCACTCGGTCTTCGTAGATCAGCCTCGTCAATATTATCTACACGTTGATGAGTACGACGGACGTTTCGGGCACTTTACAGATGTCCGTTTACAAGACTTAACAGACGTAAAGTGTTGTATCCGAAAGTGGAAGTCTATCTTTCAAAATGCAATCAGTGTTGTACGAAAAAATGTCATAGTCAAAAATATAAAAAAGTTAAAAAATCATGTAACATAAGAATTTATTTAATTATTATTGTTTATTATACTTTACTCTTATTTAAACCCTACAACTGTCAGACGTCTCAATTGAGTAGTTTGCGACAACTCGACTTGTATTGAATATTTCACCCAGTAAAAATCATCCAATCTCAATGAAACAAAAGCCATTGGGAAGGAAATGATTTAAACTTTAATTTTTGTATTTACAAATTTGTTCCAAAACATACATTTACAAATGTAATCATCGTTTTAAAATTGTAGTTTTCTAAACAGCTAATGGCGGCGCGAGACACGACAACTAAATGACTCGAACTTGTTGCTTCTGTAAGGCTCAAAACCGTTCGACAGACTTATTTTTAGAAAAAGATAAGGACAACATTGGATTCGTCAAGATTTGAACCTTCTAAGCCTGCCTTCTAATTATTTGTCTCTCTTATAGGTTCTTAGATATGAAGTTTTCTGTAAGCCCTTGCAGTTGGACGGATTTCAACGAACGAGAACGCACATTTTGAACACGCTATTTCTACAACCAATCGCTGTATTTGTATAATGATCTTTTTATCGGTTCGTAGAGAAAACTCCATAGTTTCGATTGATACATAGGAAACCTCATTTAGTGTTTGGATTCTATTCGGATATTTCTGTTCTGTGAAATACAGACATTTTTTTCAAATCAATAGTCACATTTCAGTTACGACCGTTTTAAATTTTTCCCACAGTCCAGACGGACAGGAACTGTACAGGATACTCTAGTGAGAGTTTTGTTTGTTTCATCTAATTTAATTCATGTAATTGGATAAAATTGCAAAAAATGTTAACTACTTTTTATGTATTCCTAAAGTTGAACTTTTTTTCCTTTACTGAACATTTTTTGTTTCTTGAGCTAATAACTTTGAAAACTCTACATTAATACATTTTTTACCGGCACATATGAATTCTTTGAACCTTTCTCTACAAAAAAGCCATGGAACACTTTTGAAGTAAGGTACAATTACTATATATTGAAAAAATGCTTGCAACACGCACCAAAATGGCTTGACATTGCGGAAAGCATGTTGGGTTCAAATAGTTTATTGAATTAAAACTTCTTTTTAAATATTTTAACCTCAACATCAATTGTTAAGCATGTTGAAACTTACTCTAAATCGACTGGCCAGTTGCGATTCACAGATCAACAATTCTGTCATCTGCAAAGCACAGTACGCTGTCGACAGACGACCGCCAAAACCATCTACCTTCGACACCAACTATTATGTATTGCACAATATTATTTTTAGCCTAACTTATGAACTTTGTGTTTGATTACTGTGAAAGTACTTGGAATAATGAAGTGTGGCTATTAATGAAAATTATACAGACATGATGGCTGATTTTGGTAATTTAATGACAGATATTGAAATAGTTCAAACAGTTGTACGTAAGTATTTGTTTTCAAATATTTTTTTTTTTCAAGGTTTATAACGGGACCAATATTTATCTTATGCGCTAACAATTTCATAGACAAATGGGTTAGAGAAAGTGTTGTCTGTGCAGTCAATCATTCCATCACAGCCACAGGACATATTCTATTTTTGGTACGTAATTTGATTTTACCATAATTTATACTACTTTATGATAAAATTCATCAAAATAATAAAAGTAATGGTATTGGTTATAGTGATATGTCATCTAGAAACACAGTGGTTTTGCTTGACATTGCCTAGGAAACTAGACTTTAAAAAAAAAAAGTATAACTGCACTTTATTTTAAATTGCAATATCACGTGTAACAATGCATCATTATGTAGAAATATTTCAACTGATGGCAGTTTCCCAAAACTGTTTAAATTAATACATTTTTCTCAACCTCTTTGCTTCCTGCTAGTTAAACTAACAAGTATAAGGTAAATTAGCAGAACACTCAGAAAAAATGAATCACCAACAAGTAGGTTTGCACCTGTATTGAAGGTTTCAACTGAATCAAGATAGTATCCCCTTGAGTATCTTGTGTCAAGTTTCTATAAAACTTAAAAAAGAACATAGGTTTTCATCGTTGTACAAAAACTATCTGTAACAACAACAAAATTTTGATTTCCTATATGGAAACATCATAAACGGTTAGTGTACCAATTACGAGTACCAACCAATAAACATAATAAAATTTATAATTTATTTTATGAAAATTTATTTTCATTTCCTTTTGTACTACTCTATTTTATAAAAACTAGCAGGTTCCTGTGGTTTCGCCCGCAAAAAAGAAAAGTTAATGAAATGAATATCGGGTACAGTAATTGTTTTTTAACCCTTTCAGTGCCGGGCATTTCTCCCGTAGTGTACCCAAAGGTGCCGACCTGATTTAGCGAATGTGTAAGGATTTCATAAAAAAAAGCTGTATTTTTGTTATTTGATAAGATATCATCATGATTTTTGAATTGTTTTTCTTCTAATAGACCTGTAAATAATATTTTCTACTCTAAACATTTTTATAATATATCAACAAATTTTGAAAAAATAAAATTACATACCATAACAAAAATGTTTGATAAAATTTCCAGTTTGTTAGAGAAAAAATATATCACTTGAAAACTTGCACATCGCTTAAAGACAGATTTTGTCGTACACTCGCGTTAAAAATGTTGGGTCAATATCTTGCTAAATAAAAAAGTTACACTACTTTTTTGAAATAAGAAAGCCCCTTTTCTTTAATTTCAACTCGAAGAAAACAATTCGCTTATAACGACAGCGATCCGCCCAAAGGGGCGAGATAGGCAATACAGTTGCTTTGTAAAGTAAGAGCGGTTATTTTTCAGTTTTATTCTGTGCAAGCCTTAGCCGAGTGGTAACGTGGAATCTTCCTGATCAGAAGATCCCGGGTTTGAATCTAGCGAGACCAGGTAGCTTTTCATATCTGTGGTTTGAGGGTAGGAGGGCGGAAGTAAAGCAAACGGTGATTGGCTCGCTTCCAAGCTGTCGGGATATGACTAGTTACCTGGTCTAAAGGCTGGGGATGTTTTGCATAATTTTACTGTAGTATTTCTGTATATATATATATATATATATATATATTTTAAACAACCGTTGACATATGGGGGAGCACTACTTTCATTCATCCTCAAATTCACATCGATTTTGTCTACTATATCATATGTGAAACGAATCGGACGTTGGAAATTCTTAAATGTTTTGAAACGTCCGGTTAAACAGGACATTGGCATTGAAAAGGTTAAAATCCCAAATAAGATCTGAATTTCCTGTCCCAAAAATCCGCCGCGTAGTGAGTTTCGTCCAAATCTATCAATGTTTTGTGATGTATAAAACATATAAAAAAGGACTGTGAGCAGCTCACCGTAAAAATGATATTAATAAGCCAATTATAAATCTGTACAAAGTATAGCTAGTTACACACAGTTTTAAACATTATATTGTTTCAACCCAAGACTTATAAGGAAGACTGAATCGATTCAAAAATAACTAAAACTGACTGTCAATGTTTTAGTGGCTTGGCTGTAACCGTTTAATTTTATCAAGTATAACTGTATGAAAGATAGTAGCCTCCAATCAACGGTTAATCAATGTTTATTTGTGAATTCTTTTTTGTGAAAATATGGATATCTTGCACTTCTGCCATAAAAACCGCAAAATGGACACTCTTGAAGAGTACGAAATATACAAAGGTTTAAAAACACACCTGATAATGATAAACAAAAATTTAATTCAAACCCCATATTTAACCTTTTAAATAAATATTCTGTGAACAGAGACATGTTGACATAAGGAGAAAGGGGGGGATAAACTGATAATGCATAAGTCTATCCAAACTCCCGGACACGCAGTATAGGACATGTCCTTTACGGATTCACAAGTGAATGACAATATGACTTTTATTTTTTAAATGTTTTGTGTTCGTGTAAGTGCTGTGTGAAATATTTTAACGATGTTCAGCTGAACGGAACTTTTATATAGTGCAAGATTTGCGAATGGTCTGATTAAGAGATCGAAACCGGTCATCCACAAATAAAGGAATACCGAATAGGAATTGACGTTTTCAAAAGATATGTACCTAAATAATTATTCGTACGCCCTATTCCGGATGCTAACATACCTAAAATGAATAAAATAATAAAACAGCCTACGTCTGGCTCAAGGGCCCCTATATAACATTTTCTAAGGGGGGAGGGCAAGAAAGTACTTTCTGGCCACCATATGTGCCCCGATCCAGTTCACAGAATTCAATTTCGTTTGCAAAGGTGTAAGCCAATTCCATTAATCAAAAGTGTTTTTGAATATAATATTGTCTGGAGCAATAGGCCTATCTATTTTTCGTTTATAAAATTTTTTAAATCCATAATGTAACTCAACAAAGGAAATTTTAATAATTACCGTTACTGGAAATGAAATAACAGATTTATTATTTTAAAAAGTTTGTTTTGTTACAACATATTACAAATATTCAGAAGAAACACTCATACAAACATTGTTACTTTTACAGCTTAATCAGTGAGAATAGCAGTAGGGGTTAGCTAGTTTGTATAAAACTAACAACTGGATAGGCTTGTAAAAGTAATAAATGTGCATGGATGATTTTATATCTTAAATTATCAGTTCTCTGAAAATACAAACTGGAGATTACATTTGTTCCCTGTAAACCTAAAATACTGAGCTTTTTCAGTCGAAATAAACATTGTTTTAATGTAAATTGATAAAGTGCTCCCACCCGTATTTGGCCCTTGCACTGGCTGTCATGTTATCAGACCGTAGCGCATACGCACAAGTGTTAATAACTATTGCGATTTCAACAACATCAAAAAGAAGAAAGAATTTATCTACCATCCTAATACGATGCAATGTTATTTCAGATGCTAACAGTCCCAAATAAAGCAAACAAACATTTCCCTTACCACGTACGGACAACACAAATAGGAGTGATGGAAGTCACGGACGGAACGCTGGGCACCAATACTCTGGATAACTTTGGTCACCACCCTTATGCACCAGGAGGATTGCCGCTGCAAAAAAGTATGAATAGAAATTATAGACATTGGGATATTCATAATGCAGATGGATCAGCTGTAAGTAACATATTACTACCTACAGTTAGCCAAGCTAATTTCATTATTACGAAGAACTATGCAGGCGGAAGTTTACTAACCTAGCTTACTAGTTAATACATACTTGATAAATTAATGCAAGCTTGATTCCATAAATATTAATTTTGTGATTCGGTAAACATTTCTGAGTGGTTAAAAAACTTAACTTAGGTTATTTAAAGAAACAATTTTGTGCACTCGGAATGATTAGTTTTTTAATTTGTAAGAATACTAGCTGACCAGTGCGAATATTTCGCATGCGTTAGGAGTAGGCCCACAGAGGATATAAGTAATACCAGAGTGTTCGAAGGATAGGGAAATGTGTTTCGCCTTTACTGAAGCTCTGGTGTAGCTTCGGAACAGAGCTTAGTGGCCAAGAGGCTAGCGACGTTGCCGCTTTGAACATTGTGTGAGAGAGAGAGGAGATGGACAGCTGATGCACGCACTCTAAACACTACGGGGACAACAAGGGACACTGGGCCGGGTGTTGGCTGCACGACTTAGCAACGTTAGCTAGCTAACATCGCTTGTCGCGCTCTGCAGCGGCCAGCTAACATATTAACGAAATTACCGAAACACATCTTCCTATCCTTCGAACACTCTGGGTATTATATATCCTCTGTGGTAGGCCTACTTATTTCATTTAATACATTGATTTGATTTTTTTTTATTTACGTTGGTTTATTTAACAACAGTTTATAATGATTTATAACGCTTTAAGTTGATTTAATTTGATTGATAGATTACACTTGCATATAAAACATCTAAATAACAGCTGTCATGATAGTTAAACAGATTGTTAACAGAGGGCGCCTTTCATTAGGAACCATATTAAGTATCTAACTAACATGTTAGTTAAACAGATTGTTAATAGATGACGCCTTTCATTAGGAACCATATTAAGTATGATATAAAAGTTTTTTATCAATTTTTGTAATGAAAACATGAATTTTAAGCTATTTGTCTATTTTCCATCAATAGCGGGGAACATGATGCTTGAATAAATAATTTTTATGAAGAATTAAGGGTGTTATCGCTTAGTGACAAAAACACTCCTTTGAGAAATAATATATAAGAATAGTAGTGGTAGCTAAAATATATTTATTTATTTTCTCTATGTGCTTCCCGTTTTTAACCAAAGTTTCGGTACAAAAATGTTCAGCTTTAAAAATCGTTGCTCAAACTACATTGTTATTTGCAATTTCTTATGTATGGCATTCCTCCCAAAATTCTATATTTTTTAATGTTGGAAAACTTGTAGAAAAATGCCAAATTTTGACATTGTTGGGAGCTAGCCCTCCTCTGCCCCTGGGTATGGCCGCCCATACTAAGTATTATTCTGTGCCTTACATTAAAATGTAATTAATAAGTTATTGTTTTTTAACTAGTTTTATGATTATTGATAGTTTCAAAACATCAGGTTTCAACCGTCATTGTACAATTGCTGTAGCTTCAAATGTAAGAAGTAAAATTACTTGTGTACTCCAAAATGTAAGTACGGCTATAGTAAAACCTAAAAATAGGAATGTTCAGGGCTGGAGCGTCCAAACAACTACCAAATATCAGGGTTTAACTTGAAAAACTCTTCTTCAAAATACTTTGTAACAATTTATTCACTGTAACCCATATAATTAAAAAATAAGTTACAAAACAATATAGCCTCTATAATATTTATTCATATTAGCCTAACTATACTGCCTAGCTAAGGATAAGTGCCGTAAGTTCAAAAATGTCAATATTGAGTTATATATGGTTTCCTACATTTGCGACCATGGCGAATCCAATGGACTAGTCAAAAAAGCCGAATCTCCAACAAGTACTGAGATATCGATGGTATGTTTTGCAGTAAGTACATTAAAACTATCATATTACTAGGCAAGACTGCCGTAAGTACACAGGGCTAATCAAAAATGCAGTAGTAACTCCAATGTACATACTGCGTTTATGCTTAGAACTGCGTACTTACTGCAGTCTTGCTTAGTAGACGTTAAACAGATGGTGTACATATTGCACTGTGTATTGTCATAGTGAGTTTTGGAGTTTATTTTAGGTACCACATTAGTTTGTTTTCTGGAACAAGAAATACCAGGCAATATAATTTGCTTTTCAAGTGACATGCAGGAGATAATCATGTTGCCAAGAGTGGACATGTTTAAAAAAGCAATATTTTTAAAACGATTGATAGATTACCATGAAACTCATGTTGGGGAAAAAGTAAGTTGAAAGTCCATTCCATACTGTGGCTTTGATATCTGACTGCAATAAAGAAGACAATGTAAGCGGTTTATATATGTTTTTAAAACAACACCGAAATGTTGATAAAGTTGTTCTTTGGTTAGACTACAGCTGCTGTTCCCAAAACAAAAATTGCCTTTTTACATTTGTAGTATATACAATAATCTCCGGTAACATCGCAGCTAGTGAAATAGTTTTGAATGGACATGTATGAGTACGGACAGCTTCACCATCAAGTTGAGCAGTCTTTAAAAGTTCAAAGGAAAAATTATGACTTTAACGACTTTGTACTGTATCTGCTGTCAAAAAAGCTAAGACTGGAAATATTGAGGTATTTAAAATGCAACATTTTGATTCCTTTCGCTGGTCCAGTTAAGTGCCTCAACAAAAACTAAAAAATCCCTCTAGATTGTACTTATGTGACCTTGTTCACATTAAAGCAGAACGAGGCAATTACCATTTGTTGTGCAAAACAAACTGTGATATAATGAGCCCCTACCAACAACTTGACTTTTAGCAAAAAAAAGCCAATGGAAGGAATAAAATTTTCCAGCCACCACACTACTGCATGTTGATTTCTAGAAGATAAGAAGAATAATATTCTTCAATCTCTAGGTGAATTACTTCCAGAAAACCAAAAACAATTTTGGAAAGATTTACAACGCCTTATCCAAAAAATAAACTTTTTGTGACATTCTAACAGTTGAATCTAAAAAATATAGTTGTATTTTTAACAAAAGATGTCAATTAAATTTATATGTCTTTAAAATTGTTTATAAAAAGTATTATTTCTTTTAAATAAGGAAACCCTTTTTCACCAGGCTATTTCTACTTTAATAATTGTAAATTTATATTTAACAATATATCACAATGTAAGATAATTGAAACACAACATAATGAAGGGTAAACGGATGTACAAACTCTGTTACATGTGGCACTTAGAAAACAAATGACCAATACATTACTTAGCGAAAGTGCCGTATGTACGGTATTCATTTTTATTTTCATTTTTTAACACATTAAACGTTAAGAACATACAGTAAAACTTGATACATGTATTTTACATAAATGTATCTAATGAATAAACAAAAAATAATTATAATAGTACTATATGCAAAAATACAGCAATACGGTAAACTTTAAGTGATGTTTTCTCAATATCCAATTTTTGGACTTACGGCACTTTTCCTTATCTGGGCAGTATATAGGCCTATATAACTATCTTTAAATTACAGTATTTAATAAGACTCTCAATCAGTTTATTCAGAATCTACAACTTTTGTTATGATCATTATCAAAGATCGGTAAACAAATAAGATTTCCAACTGTAATAGGCAATAATAGTCGAATTACGTGCAAAGCAGAGAACAATGCTTCCGTTATTTAACAAATAAAACTCATTAGGGCAAATTGAGTGTGTAACAACAATCAACACTAGATAATCAATGTTTAACATATTATTAATGTAGGCATACTGTACAGTACGATTTTTTTAACCGTGCCCTCGGGTCGGCTAGCACGCAGTGGGCTAGCGGTGTAGCGGGGAGGGATTGTAAAGGCAGTTCCACAAACTTCGAATAAATAAAAATGATTGAATAAATATTTGAATAAAATTATTGAAATAAAAACTACTTGAATGAGTCATAGACTACTTTTCTCTTGATAAAATGATATGTATAATAAACAATATTTTATAACGTTTATAAAATGAGGACGAACTCGGTCAACGGAAACACGGCCTGGCGGCACGGCCCAGCCAGATGTAGTTTTAATTGAAACGCACACATTATACCGCTGTACCGAGCAAACCGTAAGTCAAACGAAAAAACTTTTCAAATAAAATATTTAATTTGGACCTTTATCTAAAACTTTCTCGCGAACACTATGTCTCTGACCAACAAATAAAAAACTTTCCAGCGGCGTATAAATTTCATGTCATTATTAAAGTACATTGTTGTAATATTGATTTTTAAAATATGAAATAGGTTTTGTAATTGATTTTCTTTTACATCATACGAATCGTATGGTTCTTATCCGAATATCCGTGAAAGTTTCATAATTACTCATAGTTGCTGCGAAGTGTATTAAATGACTGTGTCATTGAAGCTCGGTTTTCGCTGTTTCACGCCGCTCGGCTCAGTTTTCGTGGAGTAGACAGAGCGATTTCTAACGTTATCATTCAGGTTAGTACAATCGTGGCCGAGGGCACGGTTAAAAAAATCATACTGTACATATTATCTAACTTCAATAAAATAGTATAAAGTAGCGGTATTTAAATCTACAATTTCTACGGAAGCGTTATAATGTATAGTGTGTTTGTTTACTTTTAGCCCAACAGACTAGCTGCAAGCATAACGGCTGAAAACAATAAAAGACTACAACAAGAAGGTGTATCAGCGATAAGTAATGTTCATAATACGGATCACCTTACTACACGGATAGAAGATATTTCTCCGGTACCTGATTTTACTGCTCCTAGTCACAAAAACGAAATTTATGCTCCAAATTAACTGATATACAACCGAATCAACAATTTATATTAAAT
>JAGFPH010002499.1:38891-82712 GCA_018207615.1 Philaenus spumarius | reverse complement strand
AGTTAGCAAAACTATTATTTTTGCCGAGGTATTAATTATTACAAATTCGTGAATTTCATATGATTGCTGTGCTTATGAATGAATTAGAGCTCAGAATACCATTCATTGTTCACCGCTATTGACAAAAAATAGACAAACAGCTTAAAATTCATGTTTTCGTTACAAAAATTTATTAAACAAACTTTTATATTATACAGTAAGATCTCGATAATCCGGCACGCTCGGGGATCTGGTGATGCCGGATTATCAAGGTCTTCCTTTAAAATGGTTTAGACAGAGAATAAACTATAAATAAACGCACATGTACTGTATATGAACTCGTAAAATTACACGTTGAAACTACGTAACATTAACTGCGTAGAGAGATTGCTGCTAACTAATAAATTTTAAAAGTCTAAAACAAAATTATTTTGTACATAAAATATTTATAATATAAGCTCTCTGAGCGCTGGATTGTAACAAATATTAAAGAAAAGGTTCCGTATACTATCGTGCGAGTGACACGCTGATGTTATAATTGCGATCATAGCCCCAGGCTTCAAGATGGTGAAATATTTTTCCTATAATAACCTGATAAGTTTTTTATAAGACATATCTAGCCTTTAAAATAATTTTGAGCATATATGAAGCGGAGTAATTATGTGTTTTATGTTGTTTCGATGTCTGTTTTGCCGAAACATGAATATAAACAGGAACAGCGTTCTGTAAGCGGGGAGTATGGGCGTAGTAGTGAACAGCGGAGCGGGCAAGTTGCGGCGTAGTGATGCGCGATTGTTTGATGCTCGAGATGTTTGAACAATCGAGACAATCGACTAAAACATCACGCATTTCGTGTATCACTAGTTGGGTGTATTACTAAGAGAAGTAGACATAAGTCATAAGTGATTTAAAATTTTACAGAATAAAGACTTTGTATATAGAAACTCGATTTTTTAAATTTGTACCCTAAAAGTCACTGAAAAGTCACCGATTTTTATTTCTGGGAACTAGTAGATACCCTGAAAACGGTTTTAAATCGAGCAACTATTTACAAGAAATTCAATTTATCTTTTTCCAAAGACTTCAATTCGTTCAAATAATCTTCATTAAATGGAATATGTTCAACAAAATACTGTCAGCAACGAAAGTGTTAAACGGCCCCTTTAACGTTTTTAAAGGACGATGAGAGCACATTGTTTTGAATCGGTTCGATTTTTAGGAGAAATTTTGATTGAAATGTTGGTTTTGGACAAGTTTATTGGGCAGTAGATTTTTACACACTGTTTTTAACGGATGCGGAGCCCACAGACCGGTGTTTATATAACTAAAATACAATATAACACTATTTTATAAACTGTAATAACCAAAAAATAACACAAAACAAATGTTATATAACTGACGTATAAAACAAACTACGATACGACGGCCGACGTCGTAAGAGTTGTAAGCTTTAGAAGTTCATTGGTATAGATAAAATCATATAGGATGGCGCGTAGGGCGGGTAGTGCGAGTGAGACAGAGTACCTATCCCACCACACTTCCCCTCCTAAGTTTAGGCGGAGCATTGTACAGTCAACCCTAGTTATGACGGCTTACAGTATTTACTTTCTGTTATCAAGAATCAAGACATTTTAAATAAAACATGTACTAAACACGCTTAAAATACGATTTAAATTAAAGGCTATTTTATAACTTTAACAAAGTAGTTTATTATAAATTTACTATAGATATAAGTAAATAGAAAAATAGTATATATTTACATTACATTAAATAATTTACTGTCCAACTCTTCAAGTAGTTTCTTATGAATTTAGTATGGATATAAAAAAAAACAAACAATATATTTACATTACATTAAATTATTAACTGTCCCGCTCTTCAATTCAGTTAATTATTATAAATTAACTATAGATATAAGAAAAAGAAAAAACAATATGTTTACATTAGGCTATTACCTGATAATATCGGTTGCGCTTATTTGCAAGCGATTTGTGGACAAACCAAACATCTGACTGAAAATTTTTTGAAATAAAATATGTAGATCAACTAATTTTCTACAACTTTGCCGCTGGAAGTTTCTTTCTACCCTAAAAATATAAAAAGTTTACGCTTTACTACTTTTTCATGTCCCGATTAAAAAAATCGAAGTATTTCTTATTGTATAAATTCCGAACATTTACTAAACTGGAAGATATTTATACTGTTAGTTGCAACATATCACGCAGATTACAAATATATAAAATTTGTCCTATTTAAATAATCCTAGTACTGTGCAGAAGCTTGTAATTGAAAGCGCGTCCAATACTAAAAATTGCTCGGCGGTCCTCTAATCGATGGATTTGACACAGACTGTATTTTTCTTACAAAACGACAAAGACTGGTGTTGGAGGGAGAAGAGCATTACTGCTTCTGCGCAAACCACGCGCCATCCTAAATGGTACTACCTATACACCTATGAAATCTAAATGTATTGAATTGGACATAGATAAAAACTGTGATGTTTTCTTTTTAAAATCACATATTGTACATTTTAGGGATATATCGAATAAGACTGTAAGAATCGATTCTAAAGTGGCTTGCGTGTTGGCCAAATCTATGACCAATTACAAGCTTTCACCGTAAATCCTGTAGAACAGCTGTTTATAAAGTAACATGAGATTTGAAGACACCATTTTAAAGAGAATCGTCTCTTAAAATGTAGACGATCACTCACCTACATCCGAGTGATACCGTCTTAAATCACTCGTAGACCGGGCTTAAATCACTCAATAATTACAAAAACTGTTATTTTTAATAAGTGCAAATTTTCAAGATGATTGATGCCGAACTATCGAGTCTACCGGATTATAGAGTGCCGGATTATCGAGGTCTTACTGTACTTCATTTGGTTGCTAATGAAAGGCGGCATCTATTAACAATCTGTTTAAACTAACATGACAGCTGTTAGTTGCATTGTTCACATTCTATATACAAGTGTAATCTATCACACAAATCAATCAAACTAAACCAACGTAAATAAATAAATGTAATTTACTTAATTAAATCAGGTAAGAAGGCCTACTCCTAACTTGTGAAATATTCGCACGGGTTAGCTAGTGTGTAATTATTATTTCAACAAGGAATAACACTTTAAACAATTTTTTTACAAAAGTGAAAGTTTTTTTAATCTGCGAACAGAAAGAATATGAAATAATATTATCGTGGTTATATTTAAAAATATATTTTTATTCTGCGTATAAGTTTGTTGCTCTATAGTTAATACATTGCACCTATGATTAATACATCCAGGTTGTTTTGGGACCCAACAAGTAGTTAATATACACACTCCTGATGAATCAGAAAGTACATGTATCATATGTAGCCTAGGTTTAATTATTATACATGATTCACATATCATGTTCACATATCATTACTCTTGTCATTGATATAGAGAAATAAAATTAGCTAATGTAGGCTATCCACATAGAAGAAAGTTTAGGTGGGGGACATTTATACTTGTTCAGAGCTACGTATGACGTCAGTCTAAACACCTGGGTGATGCTTTAAGCTTGTGCTGCGCAAGATCAATGGGAAATATGCGCAATTTTTTAATGTGTTTGGGTTTCAAGTGCGCGAGGAGACCTTCAGATACAACAGACTCAAAATTTGGTAACTTATAATTTAGAATAACAGTTTATTAATAATTTAGAGTTCTGTTTTTGGACCTAGCCTAATTTTAGTTTATGTAAATGATTTATGAGAGGTTAAATTCCATGGTGGTTTGATTGCTTTTGCGGTTGATACGGGTTTAATTTTTCGGGTATAAATGTTAATAAGCAAATGCAAGATGATTTAGATAGTAAAGTAAGATATCGGTTTGATAAATAGTATATTTCATCACTAGGATCGAAAAGCCACTTTTGGCCTGTGTGATGAACGATACTTTTCATCACACTGTGATTAATAATAAATTTAATATATTTTTTTTCAAAATAACCTATCGTTTCTCAGTAACATTCCTGAAGTACAATGACAACATAGTCAGGGCCGTGCTGGACCCCTGCAGGGGGCAGTGGAAAATTACTTAGAAATATTTTTAGAGTAATAATGGCTATTAATTTAAATAGCCATGTAATGGTGACATCTTACGAGTTTTTAAACTTTACACAAATTTAAGGAAGAGTAATAAAAACTTAAAAGTACTTAAGCAAATAATTTATTATTTAACATAATGTGTTTAAAAGGTACAAAACTAACACAGATATGAACAACACATGAATACAATAAACATAATAGTTTTATAGTTTCAGTTTTTTTTATGTTAACATCTATTTACACAATAATTGCAAACTGCAATTCCTCGAAATCGAAATAAATGACATTTATATGCCTGTAATAAATATATACTTTATTTAGAATATAGAGTAAACAGCAAATTTTAAATACAATGAAGTCTGTTTAAGGCTCGGCCGGAGTAAAAAAAATATTTCTGAGTTTCTGAGCAGCTCTCCAAGTGGCTAAGCTGTACATAGAAGTTTCAATCCCGGACCATTTTACGGTCCCGTCAATCCCGGGATTAGCTAAGTCCAATCCCGACATTTTCGGGATTGATAATTAGATTAAAAAACACGAAATTCATTGATTTTCTCATAAATGATGTTTTACTTGTTATTTTCTACGTGAACCTGTTTGTATGATGTACAATGTACAGTAACTATTTTTATTACACAATTATTGCAATCCAATATAACTTTAATTAATTAAAAGAAGAAAAATACGATCATCTATGTCAAAACTTAGTACTGATGATGTCAAACTGCGAATGTTACTTTTTAATGTTCATACATTCTTATCAGTCAAGCCATCCCTCCGTAGCCGTGGCACCCTATCTTTGACCTTCTACGATCTCGTTCGAGTCTACAGTGTTATAGTTTATTATAGTTTGCTGTGTAATAAAATTAGTTTTAAATGGTAGAGTAGCTGAGTAGCCTACTTAGAGTATTATTTTGTTTGTGCGTTTTGATATTATACGAGAAATAAAAATTGTAAGGTAATTCATTTTTATAAATAAAAATTACAGTAGATATTTATTCTGAAAGTTTTTCATTAGTTTAAGTTAAAAAATGTGTGTACTTTTACATTTTTCTGTTTTTTACAAAATTTTACAGTGTTTACTTCACTTTCACTTAGTATATATGTAGCTTTTTTTCCGCTTGTGTTCGTTCAGCATTTGAAATATATATTACTAAAGTTTGTTCCATAAATAAATACCAATTTAATATGTTGTTGTTTCCATAAAACTTCTAGTTCCCAGGCCCAGGTTAGACAAACCTATCTTCTTATAGGTTTAATACAGGCCTGCAGAATATGTCCAAACGCCCGAACGAGGTTTGGGGGAAATTGGGACTAAGCTGGGGAAATTTTGGCCGGAAAAAAATCCACAAAAAATAAAGAAAATATAATTATTTTGGGAAAAAAAAATAAAAAATGAATGGGAACAAAGGTCAGCCTAATCGGTTTGTAAGATACATAAAAATACACACCAACACACACACACACAAAGCTGTCCCTCAGACAGCTGCGTCGGACAGGGTTCCTATTTAATTTTCACTGCACAAAAAATACGGTCGAACCGCCGATACGATATTAATCTTCACCGCATAAAATATCGTACGGCCGAGCCACCGATACGATAATTTTGTGCCGGTTGATGTACGGCAGTTTCCTGATTCTTGATGGGCGTTCAAATACGTTCGTAAGGTATTAAAAATAATTATTATGATACCGGTATGCAAATTGTGATTAGTTTCATGCAAATGATATTATGAAAGATGATTAGAGTTAAATCATATTAAACCAAATTATACAACGATACTTAATGCATAGGTATTACTGATGTGTTTTCATTTTTTTGTACAATGTGATGTGCATACTCATTTATTACTTCGGCTCGCATTAGAATGCCGAAGTATTGGAATTATGCGATGATTTTTTGTGTGTCTGTTTTCCTGTATACACGATATAAGGACTCGTGCTACCAAAATCTTCGTAATTTATTTTCTTTTGAGATTTCTATCGCGAGTCGTAGCTCGTTGGGATCACGTTTTTGGGATAAAATTTTGAAAATATTGGTTCAAAGTTACAAAAATATAGTGTGGGGTATCATTTTATATGTGTTTGGGTACGGGAAAACCGATTTTGACAGTTAAAAAGTCGTAGCTCGTCGGGATCACGTTTTTGGATCAACATTTTAAAAATTCAGTGTGAGGTATCATTTTATATGTTTTTGGGGACGGGAAAACCGATTTTGACAGTTAAAAAGTCGTAGCTCTTCGGGATCACGTTTTTGGATCAACATTTTAGAAATTCAGTTTGAGGTATCATTTTATATGTTTTTGGGAACGGGAAAACCGATTTTGACAGTTAAAAAGTCGTAACTTGTCGGGATCACGTTTTTGGATTAACATTTTGAAAATTCAGTATTATATTTTATATGTTTTTGGGTACAGGAAAACCGATTTTGACAGTTAAAAAGTCATAGCGCATCGGGATCACTTATTTTTAAACTAAATGTAACAAATAAAAAGTACTAAACTCTTAATGGACTACACCCACCTTATTGCTGTTTCAATTGTATAGAACTGCTGATACAGGACACGTTGTCGTTAAATATAAAATTCCTCAAAGCTAGGCTTTACGTTACACCATATACACAAAAGCACAACACAAAATCCTTTGATCTAATACAGTATGATATACAAAAACACAAAGTTTCACGAAGAACAAATAACACTTTGCGTCATCAGGTGATAAGTCCACCTTTGAAACAGCAATAAGGTTTGTGTAGTCCATTAAGAGTTTAGTAATTTATCTACCACCCCATCTACAAATGTCTTTCAAAATTAAAATTAAAAGTAATTTTTAACTTTAATTCGTGTGATCTGTCCAGACGATTTTCAGTAGTGACTGTGGTAGGTAATTCGGTAATTGAATTGGAAATAATTAAATATAACATTTAACTTTGTTTTTAAAACTTAAGTATTAGGCCTACTTTTAAACACAATAAAATAGCAATAATCAAGTTGTATTTTTTGTTTTAAACCTTTTGGGACCATCTGACGATATTTCACCGTAGTTAATTAAGTGAAAATAATGCAATTATTATTTTTTTGTAGATTTGCATTGGAATTTATAAATAATATAATAATAATTATTAAAACACAATGTCATAATGTCAATAAATATGTTGAAATAGATAAACAAACTGTGTTAATGTCTGGCGCTTCTGTAGCGAATAGCGATCAATTTTGGGGAAATTTTTAGTGAAAAAAAGTGTGTTCTGGGGAAATTTCGTGTGCCAAAACATTTTCTACACCCCTGGTGTAATACACATGTTATCAAAAAAAGGTTATTGGGTAACCGTTGGTAAAACTTTGACGTCTTTGATATACCAGGAAAATTTAAATCTAATATACAGTTTAAATATCATGCAAGGCAAAAATGAAAAGATACTAATATATTCTATAAAAACGAAAATACATTATGTATATAGGCTAAATGTATCAATTTTATATGGAGGGTTTAATATACATAAACAAAATTTGAAGGAGTTTAATTACTACAAAACCTAATTTCCGTAAGGTTATCAGAGAAAAATCAATAAATCTGAATCCCGGAACTAGTCCCGGGATCCCGAGATTGACCCCTGGAAATCCCAATATCACAGGATTAAGAAAGTGGTACGGGATTAAAACCTCCAGCTGTACACTACCAGCATTTAACATTGAGTTTTTGTGCATTTCATTCTTCCGCTAGCAAATGTATTACAATATTGTTTGATATACGCTTCCACAATAACAAAGATTTGATTTATATTAATAATAGGTTAGTTACCTTATATCTCATCCGTCAACAATCCAAATTTTTCCTTTGTAGGATTACCGGTTTCAACGGTATACCGTCATCTTCACATCCTTATTATGTTCTTTACTTTCCGCCTGTTCTGGCATCGTCTTCTTTACACATTTGGCACATTTAAAAACATTTGACACGTATATTAAAATTTCAAACACGAAACAAACAAACAGATTAAAATTATTACAAAAACCGACACACTAAGACATATAAAGGTACATTATAGAGCAAATCGTTATGCTGGTCAACGAGAAGGTTTATTATTGCCGCGCAGGTCGAACATGTAATTCGGGCGATCGTCTATTCTGTACTAAACTAAACGGTCTGTTTGTCCTGTAAACTGATCCCCCCCCCCCTCAATCTGATCACAGTATTGAATAGTTCAAGATTGAAAAAACAAAGATTTTTTCACAATAACAAGATAAATCATCCAAAATTATTGAAATTACTTTTATTCGGAAGTAAATTAAACTTCGATATGGTGATCTTTTTACATGTTTTAATAATAACGAATCGCTAACTTTGATTTTGAGTTACGTAAAAGAACAAGTTTAGCTAAAAACAAATTTTGAAAACTAAAAGATAACCACATTCGGACTGTCATAACGTTTAAAATTACGTGTTTATAATAATTTTCTGATCATTATCACTCCAGTAATCATATTATCCGTTTAACATTGCTCTTATGGGAGTCGAAATTCAAGATGTCTGCCGAGTCTTAAGTTAAAACTGAAGCAAATATAACAGGAATTACATAATTTTGAAAACAACTTAGGAGCGAAATTAATAGTTAACAAAGAGCTTGATTTTTTGATGAGAATATTTTGATGTTGTCATGCAAGTTGTACATAAAAATGGTACTAGGTAGGTTTTTGCATTTGTTTTTGATGGTATGTGAAATTGAATGTTGAATTGTATGTATTAGTTATTAATGTTAAATGTTGCATTGAATGAAGTTATTAGTTAAAAATGTTGCACATTTTCTTGGTAATAGTGTTCTGTTGACTTGTCTAGGTGCAATGTGGAATTGTCAAAAAGACTAATAAAATTGAAATATAATGTAAAATTGACAAAAAGACTAGTTTTGTTGTTATTTACAATGATATATTTTAATTATTTTGTTGTGTACTGTTTACAGTCATATTTTTAAAAGTTTTAATATTGATGGTGCTTTTTAATTGTTTATAGGTTTAATCTTACTTTGATAGTTTGTTGTGTATGCTTTTGAAATGTTTATAATGGTATTTTTGAAGAATATACTGTTAATTTGTTGGTAATAGTTTTCTGCTGATGCGTCTCACATAAATTGTGCTCTACATACGTAAAAAAATTGGAATTTAAATAAAATAAAATAAAATAATTTGTAGATAATAAATTGTATGTGTATATTTTACTATAATATTTGCTATTTTATCAATTTTGTTTTATTGCTAGTGTTATCAATAATAATTGTACTTTGTTGTATTGCATACCTACTTGTAGGTTATCATTGTGTTATGACTTGTCTTATACAAATGTAATATTTGTCAAGAAAGGACTAATAAAATTGAAATATATTCAAACATTGATTTATATTCAAATTAAATTCCAAACGATTTAAATGCCTGTATTTCTAAATAAAGTGCTCAGCTGTAGTATTTTGATTAGACCTTGTTGTTCCGATGATTTTTAAAACCGAAGCAAACGTCTCATTTCTGAACTGGATTTACAAAGATGTTCGATTATGAGGTCGGCATTTATGGAATTTAAGACTCCATTTTCTGTGCTCATCGGAATAAATGACGCAAGATTTTCATTAGTCATACTTGACCTAATTCTTGTTTTTATGAGCTTTAACTTTGAAAAAACCCTTTCACATGAAACCTGGGTTAGGGGAATTGTTAAGATATGCTTGTTCGCTGTGCAGAGCTCTGTGTACTGCAAACAACGCATGTTATAATCTAGTAAGGCTTTGTACGCGCGCTTGACGCACTCGTTACATTCTTTTCTTGTAGAAAATTGAGTTAAGTCTTTAATTCTTTCGTTGCCTACTATTTCTTCTTCTTCGTGTAAAGCTTCCTCTTCTTCGTTGTCATTGGATGGATCTTCATATTTGTAATCATCGTCTGTATTTTTTCTGGATATTTGCGGCCAAAGTATCACGAATGATTCCAGCTCTTCTTTTAACTTTCCTTTTTCTGTATTTGGTACGATTTCGCGTATTCTATTTAATGCGTCTGGACTAGAGTTTTAATTTGATGGAATCGTTTAGGGTCAAAACAGTCTAAACCGAGATAAAGGAGTTTAATTGGCGAAAATCGGTTGTCCATAGTTTATATTACTGTGTCTGAGATATAATAAAACACCTAAAACTTACGTCTGTTCTAGAGACGTTCCCACATGTTTGCCTTCAGCAGTTTCTCGGGACATCTTAATTTTCTTCCTTCTTTTTGGAAATATCTCTCGTTGAGGGATTCATCTGTATCAGACATTTCTAGTCATTTATTTTCTAGGGAATTTATTTTCTAGCCATCGTTGCTTGACAGTTTTTTCACACAACGTGACAACGACAGATAGAATTTCAGACAAAATGTATTCTTAATCTTACCTCCAGATTTCTCCGATATGAGAAAAATATCAGTTAAACACTCTTAAAACTGGTTGTATTATAAAGAAACCAACTTTCAGATAGAACTAAACGGTACTATTGATGGATTGGAACCGAACACAACGCCCCCTCCCCCGTCTTGACTTATAACAAATCGTGTTCATTCGTTTCCATACGTAAATGTTCGTTGTCACTATTTACGCTAGTGGAGCTGGTTGGTTATTGGAATCAGTAATTTAGAAGCGTTTTATGAAACTTTGTCCGAACTATTTGCTATTTGAATTATTGAGTTTCATTAATTCATATTAGGTTTAATTTCTTATAGAGGTGCGAGGGCGCCGAGGAAGGGCGCACCGGGAAACTTCCCGGTGTCCCGGTGGGCCAGCACGGCCCTGAACATAGTTTACGATTACAGCACTAACTAAATTATTGAGATCAGCCGATATCAAATCATCGAGTAATATTAATAGACACAATATACTACTATTGATACTGGTACATGAATAACCGTACTGATGTACTTTTTTAAATAGTAAGTTAAAAGTTTATTTATTTAATACTTGTAAATATGTAGTTTTTATTGTTACTCACGTTTGTTTATTTATTATTATATCTAATAAATTAATAAGACGACATTTCAAATCATAATTATTATTGATAGCGCTACTGGTGTTATAATTTATACCTAATTTAGAGATCGATAAAAATCTCCAACTGATTTTGACGATCTAGACCGAGAAATCGCTATTTTCAATACTCACAGCTGATGTTGAAAGTGAGTATTTTCGATGCAGTGTGTTGACAAATTATTTAACCCTAGAACTGGCATCGTTAAAGCTAAAATTGGCCAGGTCGTTTGTAGCGTTTTGCAAGCATATTTTAAAAAATTCGCCAAAAATAGTAAATGAACAAAAATCCAAAAGTGTTCAATAGCTTTTTTGTAGAAGAAACTTCAAAGAATTCAAATATGCCACTAAAAATTTTTTTTTTTTTTTAAATTTTAAAAGTTATTACCTCAAGAAAAAGAAAATTTTCAGTAACGAAAGGAAAAAGTTCAACTTTAGGCCTACATAACAAGTAGTAAACATTTTTTGTACTTTTTTCGTAAGCGTAAAAAAGTTTCGTAATTTAGTTCTAAATAGAACTGTATAAAAACATTTCTTATTTTGAAAAAACTTTTTTTATGTTCCAAGTACACGACTGCTAACAAACCTAGGCCTAGATTGAAACGTAATTTACTAATATATGCTTTGCCCAAAAATGAAATATTATTATAACAAAGTGTAGAGGATAAATCAAAGAAAAGAACGGTATAATTGTCTTTCTTTAGTTCACAAAAGTGTTTGAGTTATCTTTATTTGAATAACAAAATGACATGAATCAAATGACATTTTGCCGTCGGTAAAGGTCTTACAAGAAAGGTGCTTTGAATTACGTAACGAGACGGAGCAATCGGTCACAACAGATCGCTCTAATCATGTACTTTTCACTTACTGTCTAGACAAACAAAAAAACTGGTTTATTCTAGTTCAATTCCCACCGTTAGAAAGGTCCGTCTTTTCTCTACAAAATGGTGTAAAACGATCTGTCAATACATTTGATAGAGTAGGCGTAATATCTGTTGACAAATGGGCTGTTTCATTGGTTGAAAACCTGTCCAATCGCAAGGGTTTACAGACATTGTATGAATAAATCCTGTAAAATAGTGACATCTGATTGGAAGGCACCATTAGAAAGATAAAATCTTGAAGAATCAAATGGTAGCTTTATAATCTCGATATAAATACTTCAGTTGGGGGGTTTCAACATTGAAGAAGTGAGAAATAACAGTACAATTGTATGCAGATTCGCCCGCGGGAATAGCTGTAGCACGATATGCATATTTTAAAACGATGATTACGTATGTAAATATACGTTTTATGAAAAAGTTGTAAATACAAAAATTAAAGTTTAATTCATTTCCTTTCCAATGGTGCCAGTTTTATTACGATTGGATGATTTTAAGTGGATTAAATTATTGATTATGCAAATATATGCAAATTCTCGCTAAGGTTCGAGCGGGTTGCAGTCAAGACTGCAGTCTGTTGCTTTGAGGGTTAATGCTTAGCAAAGAAACAAAATATATACTGTTTGTTCTGATAAACCTTGGATTTTTAATGAAAACCTTTTTTATCACAAACTAAATTGTAATAATTTAATTGGGTGTAAGAGTACAAGACTTGACAGGTTGAAGAGATAAAATATCTTGGACATGTAATTAATTCAAAGCTTTCATGGGAAGGGCATATAAAGAAACTTAAGAAGGAAATATTTTTAATTTTACTTGTTGTGAAATGTCTTGTACGCGTATCACGCACTAGTGTATAGGGTATGGACTTACTTGCTGAGGAGGCACTTTATCTTACCATACTCGAGCCGCTAATTATTTTGCAAAAGATTATTATTCGAGTAATTTTTAGGAGATCTAAATTTGATCACTTTTGGCCATATTTTTTGGCATCTAAAATCCTTTCGGTATGTCATTTTTACGTATATTAAACTCTCGATTATCCGCGGTGTCGTCGGCAAAACAGTTTATAGTAAAAAAGAGAAAAATACACAAAAACAAGATTTTACTAAAATTTTAGCTAAACTCCAGTCACAGATAAAGAAGGAGCTCTCTACACGAAGAAACAAAAGTGGTTGATCGATTTTTTTGTAAAAAACTAAACAAAACGTAATGTAAATACAATAATGTGCTATAACATAGTTTGTTTTTGCACGCACATGCTTTTAGTGTTCAATAAACTGATTTAAAGCACTATTGTGTTGTTTATTTTAGTACCTTCGGCCATTGTTTTGCCGGATTATCCGCTGTATCCGCGCCAGTTAATTCCGCGGATAGTCGGGAGTTTACTGTATATAAAGTTTTAAAAATATTTTGCCGACAAAATTCTGTTGTAAATACAGTAGAGCGTCGATAATCCGAACGTCAATAATCCGAAACGTCAAAAATCCGAACGCATTTCGAGGCAGCCCCTGCAAAAATTTTATTTCGCAAATTTCAATTGCGTCGTTAAAAAATCCACAAAAATCTTCACTGCAGTTTGACATTACATTACAGTATCTCTTTTTAAACACTTCTTAATACTACCTGCTCTCACACGCCCTCACAGCAGACTGGCTGTCAGTATTTTCACTGTCACGCTAATAAGCTGCTTTAGCGCTAGCAGTAAACAAACATCGTGTTTGTCTCAGAGTTGAACAAAGCGGGGCGGGGTGGGGTAATAACCTTGGCTTGTCTATTTTTGTCTATACTAGCTCGCCCCACTAACTCAGTCTATCTCTTTATCAGTTATCACGTCCATCTTCAGTCAGTCAGTGTCTACAGGACAGTAGATATCATTGCTCTGTCTTTCGTACATTTTTAGTTTTTTCATACAGAAAGTTCATTCATTTCTCTTTGTGTAATCATTATAACAGTGTGTTTTACATACAGTAGTGTACTGTATAGTAATTTTTTTATTTTTCGTTTGTGTTAACTATAATGTAAAAGTCAATTTTTAAACATGTACAGTACATACTGTATTGTAATTGAGAGTTCCAAGCGTAATCACGACGTGAAGGTTCTTCTAAATCATAATATGTAAGTAGTCTTACTTTCTGCTTGTACTGTTTAACCACTTTAATCGATTAAAGGGCATATATTTTAGCCTAAATAGCATTTTCTTGGTTATTTTCAAAAATCCGAACAAATTGAAAATCCGAACCCCCCTCGGTCCCAATTAGTTCGGATTTTCGACGCTCTACTGTAACAAGCAAAATACTGCCTACAGTTTCAGAAACTCTCTTATCGTACCTGTACAAAAATTTAACTCTATACCGTCGATTTTTTACTTATAGTGCTGCTCATTTTTATAACCAAAAAAATTGTGATGTTAAAAAAATCCTGGCTGTTTTTATCAGATAATATTGAACCGTTTTTCAAAATAATGCAATATCATATATTTTGTACCACTATGCACGTTGATTTTCTGTATAATACTTATATATTTAAATTTCATGTTTGCTTGTTTCTTGCGGTTAAGTTAGGGCACCTACCCAACTCCTCCATCTTGATATTGTTTCTGTTATTTTTGATGGAAGTCTCAAACTGGCGTCTGCCTAGGGGGCCCCTAAATTTGTTCACTGTTGCACTGTTCATTGTGTCTGTAATAATTTGTATGTAAAATGTATATATAATTTGTGCTATCATTAAGTTAAGCAAGTATTCTTTTTTGTGTATTATTTTTTGTTTTGTTTTTATGTAAAATCTAAGTGGGATTAAAATTGTGTTTTTATTTATGTATTCGTGTACTTATATGACTGTATGGTTACAGTGTAACATGTGAATAAATATAATACAAATTTAAAAAAAAAATTGTTAGGAATTAAATTTTGGACGAACCTGGATTGGATAAGGCACAATTTGTAACTTGGTTTTTGGATTTTACTTGTATTTTTGGATCTAGTGATATTGTATTTTACTTTTACTATATGTTTTAGAATTCCTAGAAGCATAATTTCTGGGCTTAAGAGGGAGATGTTAGGCTCTGCACCTTGTATGAGACATGTTCATCAAGTAAGGTCCATTATGAAATAAAATCTTAAGTTGAAAAATATAAAAGCTCTTTGACTAATAATAAAAATTATATTTGTGTACCTATTTTTATACATACCTGCTTTCGACTTTTTAGCAGTTTCCGTTGCTTACCTCTTCAAAAAGTTCTTCCTCCAGCGATTTAACCGTTTTAGGACCAATAATTTTTCGGAGGGTGAGTAAAATGGTGTACACTGATTTTGGGCGAGAGGTTTTAAAAACTGTACAACGTGAACATAGATATATTTGGCAAGCGTTTGTTAAAAAGTCACATAATTTAAAAAAAAATTCAAGATAAATAAATGGACTTTTCACTAAATGAACATATAAGCTGAAATAATTTATATTTTTATTTTAAAACGTCAAAATTGAGGAAAAAATATAAATTGTGTATTAAAATTTTTAATTAAAAATTTCTTATTTTCAAAACAAACAAAAATTTTACAGTGGGAAACCTGTTTAGGCCTAGACAGCTGATCGACACAGATGCGCAGAATATTAACACAGTTTGTTTAATTTATTATTACCATTAATTTATTAACATTATGTTTCAATAATTCTTTCGCTTATTTAATTACGGTGAAATTAGATTTTTTGCAAATGACGAAATATCGTCAAATGGTCTTTTACGCATTGAAATAATTTGACGAGATTTCGTCAAGATGGTCTTTTCCGCGTATTTTAAAATTAACAAAATATCGTCAGATAGTCCAAAAAGGGTTGAACCTTTAATTTTACTACTTTTTAATTTGTTGTCACTGTCGGACTCCTACTATGCAAGCCAGAACTACAAGGAAGAAAGAGTCCAGTGCCAGGAAAAGATGTTACAGGGACAATAAAAGATGCCGAAGACTTGGACCTCATACAAAAAATGGGTACATTATTAAGCGGTACATTTATGAATAGCAATTTGTATTTAACCTTTAAAATATGTTGAACAGGCTTACAGCACCAAGTGGCATGCCTTCAAGCAGACCTAAACAGAGCAGTCCAACAAGAGTTTGAAGCTCAGGAGAAAATCATAGAACTCACATCAATCATTGACAATGAGAAGGAGATGAGAGTCAGAACAGAAAGTGAACTCAAGGTGATTTAGTATATATGTGCCCAACTATTTATATACAAAAAAAAGAAAATACACTTAACCTATGATACAAGGTTAATTTATATTACCTGTTTTTTCCGTCAAGTGATCCACTAGTATTAAAAACACTACCGCGGTTTCGGACGTGTTCAATCGTCCATCTTCTGGTGTAAAAGTCACTCACATGAGGTCGTCAAACATTAAAAAAACTGTTACAACACATTGACATTACAACACATACACAAAAATATACAACAAACAACGCACAACATTTAGCTCGTAGTTGCTCGCACGGGTACTGGGTTAGGACTGACCGATACAAAGTCCTAAGTCAGTGGACATTGTCCCTCCTTCCAATTGTGAAATTATTTAGCTTTAAAGCAGTGTCGTATATTGAGTTGCCACTAAAAGACAACTTATCATTTAAGACATTACGGGGTTCCATTTTCATCGCCTTGTAAATTTCATATTCTTCAAAAACACTCATGTATGTGCTCTTGTCACAAAACTTTAGGACCTTCATGTTGGTCTGAAGGTCAGTGTATTTGTGATCGAAATCAACAAGGTGAGCTGCAAAATTTGACACTACTTTAGTCGGTTTAGATTTCGGCAAGTGCTCCTTAAACCTCTTGGCAAACGAACAACCCGTCTGTCCTATATAAAATTTAGGACAGTCGTCACAACTCAATTTATAGACTCCGGTACGTTCACTAAAGTCTTTGTTGTGGACAATCGGTTGTAATTTGTTTCCTAACTTATTATTTGTTCTGTACGTTAAGGTAACATTGTTTTTGGCTAATTCGTTTTGCAATGTGTGGTTCAGAAAATTACCAAACTCCGTGGAAGTAAACTTTTTCTTCACGTTGTTATTATCCCGTAATTGTGTTCTTATAGTATTTCTTTTGTTTTTATGTTTACGGACTAAGTTATCAATGATGGAACTCTCATAACCATTCGACAACGCTATGTGTTCAAGTGTTAACACTTCATTGTCAAAATCATCCTTAGAAAGAGGGAATGACAGAAGCAAAGACTTTAGTGAACGTACCGGAGTCTATAAATTGAGTTGTGATGACTGTCCTAAATTTTATATAGGACAGACGGATCGTTCGTTTGCCAATAGGTTTAAGGAGCACTTGCCGAAATCTAAACCGACTAAAATAGTGTCAAATTTTGCAGCTCACCTTGTTGATTTCGATCACAAATACACTGACCTTCAGACCAACATGAAGGTCCTAAAATTTAGTGACAAGAGCACATACATGAGTGTTTTCGAAGAATATGAAATTTACAAGGCGATGAAAATGGAACCCCATAATGTCTTAAATGATAATTGTCTTTTAGTGGCAACTCAATATACGACACTGCTTTAAAGCTAAATAATTTCACAATTGGAAGGAGAGACAATGTCCACTGACTTAGGACTTTGTATCGGTCAGTCCTAACCCAGTACCCGTGCGGGCAACTATGAACTAAATGTTGTGCGTTGTTTGTTGTATATTTTTGTGTATGTGTTGTAATGTCAATGTGTTGTAACAGTTTTTTTAATGTTTGACGACCTCATGTGAGTGACTTTTACACCAGAAGATGGACGACTGAATACGTCCGAAACCACGGTAGTGTTTTTAATACTAGTGGATCACTTGACGGAAAAAACAGGTAATATAAATTAACCTTGTATTAAGATAGTGATTCGGGGACCTTATCCACAATGAAATTAACCTATGAGTTCAGTATAACAATTGCAAAACTCGCACTCCACGTTGTCTGTATCTTAACATTATATGAATAATATACAGTACTTTATTATTAGGTTAAACTCATATTACAAACAATCTTCTTAATTAAAAGTAAGCATGGGTAAAATAGAAACAAACATTTTAAATAATTACCTATTATATCAGTCTTGTGATTTCGTTCGCTTCTATAACTAAGATTTTCGGGTCCGTGTTCCCATCCTCAGTTAATTCGCTCCGTTGGAGGTCGTTAAATATTTATATTACAAACACAACACGTAAAATTTAATAAGCACTTACATACACATAAATATCAACATATTTTGGTAAGATATCTTATTAATTCGCACATTCGCCTATCACGTGTGACACTGATGTTGGTTGTATAATAGAGAACGCTTATATCAAAGCTAGGGGGCTTTCCATTCTTATCAGACTTCGAACTCCGTGCGTATTCAATGGCCATATAATACAAGATAAGCTGTAATGAAAGTGATAATTTTTACATCGGGCAAACAGGCCGAACGTTTGAAGATTCAAAGAACATCTGCCGCACAATAACAAACGCGAAATAAGATCTAACTTCGCACAACATTTGTTAGACAGTAATCACAGTTGCACAGATTTGAGTCTAACATGAAACCACTCCGTTTTTGTAACAAGGGCAGATTCATGAACGCTGCAGAAGAATTCGAAATATACAAGGCTTATTTGAAAAACCTGCAAAATTTATTGAACGTACAACTGTCTTTCAAATCAAATTATATGGCCATTGAATACGCACAGAGTCCGAGGTCTGTTAAGAATGGAAACGCCACCTAGCCTTGATATAAACATTCTCTATCATCCAGCATCAGTGTCACGCATGATAGGCTAATGTGCGCATTAATAAGATATCCTAACAAAATATGTTGATATTTATATGTATGTATGTGCGTATTAAATTTTACGTGTTGTGTTCGTGTGTTTGTAATATAAATATTTAACGACCTCCAACGGAGCGAATTAACTGAGGATGGGACCACGGACCCGAATGTGTCTTTGAATAGAAGAACGAAGTCACAAGACGGATATATTAGGTAATTATATTAATTTATAATTATATATAATGTAAATTTAGTTTTTGTTGGCAGGAGAAGATATTTCTTTCGTGGAAGTAGGTTTTTTAAATTTGGCTTCAAATTTACCAATTCCTTTTAAAAGACTTGGATTTTATTATTAATGTTTCAAATGTTTGTTTTGAAAATATTATCATCATAATTTGCTTGCAATAAATGTGAGATACTGAAAAATGGTATCTTAAATAGTAATTTTAAATTCTAGATTTTTGCTCTCACCTCAAAAATATATATAGCTCACAAATTTTCTTGATCTCAATGATTTATTTTGAAAGCCTATCATCCTGAAGTAAACAAATATGTATATTATTAACTCGTATACATACATCACATACACGCTAAAACACAGTTTCTGGTGTACCAGTAATGTAATTATTATTTAAATGATTTTATTTTCCAGGAACTGAAGGCAATGTATCAAAACTGGGGGCAAGTTCATCGTATGGTTGAAACTGAAGTTTCTTCTCTAAGAGAGCAGTGTACCAAGGAGAAGGAGGTTGCGCAAAGAATGAAAAGCAATGCTGACAAAGTAGGTTAACAACCTGGTAGACTTTGGGCTTAGCTCAGAGGAGCATTTACATTTATACACAGAATATATTGTATCGGGTGTCTCGTCCACTGTGTGGATCTGTCGGCCGTGGAGAATCTGTTCAAAATATTTTCATTAAGTTTTAGGTGCAGGGAAAACCAAAAACTGGAAAACTCGCATTCAATTCTCAAAAATGTTAAATCTAGACATAGATTAGGTTTACATAATTTTCAAGATCTTTGTTGAGGGAAATTTTTGGCGAGGGAAATCTTGAAGTATAGTAAAACCTGTCGTATCCGTCCCTGCTATACGCAACACCACTGATATCCGGCCCTCTGAAAACTCAATGATAAATCAATCCTTTTGGCCAAGAAAATAAAACACGACCACTTCATTGTGAGTAGTGAGGCGAAGGGCTGGAAGACACTCGCTCTTTTTTTTTTTTTAAGCAGGCTGATGCCTTTGTTTCTCCCGCACTTTGTTTATGCAAGTCGCTGATTTACCTACAGTTTGCTACTGCGGTGTCAGTTATTCAGAGTGTATCTGGACGTATTTTTGTTGAAGCTGTGGCCTAGCCCTTAACGGGCGGCTAGCCCCTTTAAGCGCAAATACACAAACACGTGCTTAGATGATTCCATAGTTCACGAAACTTCCAATAGAGTGCAGGGTGATGATCTTTGAGTATGTTTAGACTGAATAAAAAATATAAGCAATGTCTGTCACGCCTTATCGGTCGGTGTTCTGTCGCCAGAGCAAATGAGTCTACTATCGCAAACAGTATCAGGGTTCATACGCGTCCTGGAAAACCTGGAATTTCATCTGTTGTCCTGGAGAACCTGGAAAACCTGGAATTGTCCTTTAATTTTCTGTGATGTCCTTTAAAATTAGGTTTCTGTCCTGGAATTTTGCCGCCTATTCCAAAATACTGATTTCATTTCTAAATTTGATTTACTGATCTGAGTATGTATACCATGCGTACATGTAACTAGTTTTGACCGTTTCAAACCTAATAACAATTTAAGATGAGAGAATGCAGGTTGTTGAAAATTCATACTATAGTAATTTTGAAATTTAATAGTTAGACTTTCTCCACCAATGGATAAAGTCTTACCGTTAAATTTTAAACATATATATGGGAAGATGATTGGGCCGTACAATAGAATCAAAGAAGCTGGTTTTTCAAAATATTACACGTTGTTCAAGTTTTTCTATAAAAGAAACAATCAACAGTTGAGAAATTTTTTGACAAATTAACTTAATTAGATTCTGTTGTTGTGATGGTGTCTATTTTGTAATGTTTAGGTTATCTCAACATGTTAGTTAACAACCTAAAGATTACACAAATTTCCTCTTTTGTTGAGCAATTCAATAATGTAAATTGTTTTCAATCAAAATATATGTAAACAATTGGCCAAACCCCATCCAGGAAACAATGTATCAATGACTCAATTTCATATATTCTTTAGTTAACTCTCACTTCACGTATTTCAATTATGCAATTATTTAAAATATAAATTACAGTTCATCAGTAACATCAGTCCTTGACAATTCTGTAAAATAATTTTCTTAAGTTCCAAAATCAGTGTTAGGTTGGGGACATTAAACAAAAAAAAAAAAAAAACATTGTTTGATTTTAATCTTATTACTTTTTATGACATGTATTTTTCGTTCAAGAGCTGTATATAAAAAAATACTACTTACCGTACAATTGTGTGGTTTAAGTGTCCTGGAAAATCAAGGTCTTGTCCTGGAATTGTACTGGAAATGTCCTGGAAATTATTTTTGAAAAACTTGTATGAACCCTGAGTATTCTCAGCGCGGCTTACGCCTATAGACGCATCTGTTTCACTCGGCTGTTACTTGTTTGTTTGTACCGATAGCTGACTGATATTCATTCCGAAGTTTTAGTTTTGTATGGGTTCTTGTCTTTCTTAGTTTAGTACGTAATTATTTTATTTTTAGACAACAATAAGTATTACTTTTATGTCTTTAGTTTTTGAATAATAATTGTAAATTCTGCTAAGTTTAGTTTGATTTTTTTTTAATTCAATTAATTTAAAACAATTTTAAAATTAGTTGAGTATTTTTTGTGGGTAACTTCTTAACCCTAAGAATCAAAATTTAAAAAGAACCTTGCGAAAATAAATACAGTACAGTCCCTGTAGTTCGAGTCTCATAATCCGAGGTTCCGTGTAATTAGAGCCACAAATAGCATTGAATGTGACCATGCATTGTGACACATTCTAGCTGCTTGAAGGATACCGATCTTTAAATTCTTGTTTTCTTTACATTTTTATAATGCCCTGATCCATTGGCTGTACAACTAAAGTGGCTGTTCATATAAGTGGGACAGAGTTATGCGCAGCACAAGTGTCAACAAACAATATGATTGTTCTGTTCTGTTTACAAAAGGTTTTGTCGAGATTTAACAACAGACAGAGATTGGGCAGAGCATCAACGACAAACTACAATATCGGTACCTAGAGAATTTTCGGTAGGCAAAATTCTTGGAAACCGGTACCGCGTCTAGAATTACAATACGTGTACAAACACGTAAGTCCTGCCCCCCATGTCCAGCCTTCTTCTACCAGACAGTGACCTATTTATCCAGCGATCCCTTTCACAGCACAGGATTTAATTGTAGTGTTGAAGAAAAACTTCAAATTAAAAAAGTTGACTTCGAATGATCCATAATTATTTTAGATAGATATCATATAAAGTTCAAGGAACCGAAACTTCGAATTAAAGACGTTCAAATTATCTAAGTTCTACTGTATATACAAAAATAATATCGAAACAAACTTTTCCCGGCGCTGCCGTATCCCCCTGGCGTGACATCGCAGCTCGTAAACGTTGCAGTGTAGTTAAACAAAAAACTATTTACGATTTCTTTAATAAGTAAGTTTCTATTTTTTACTGTGTATAAAATTACTTTTTTACGTCAGTGTTTCATACAAAACAGTGTTTTATTTAATAAAACCTCAATTTTTTCGGAGATACGAGGACTATAAATAGTAGTTTTATCTTAACCTCTATATATTCCGTGTTTGAGGTTCTCACAATCCGAGGTTCTCTCGGTCCCATTCAACTCAAAATATCGGGACTCACTGTATATAATTTTTTAACTCTAAATGAACTGTAGCCCATGTTTTAGCTTAGCGCTTAAAGGGCTAGTAACGGTCTGCATGTATATTTTGTTTTACATATTTTAAAAGATTATGTTCGAACTGTTGTCAGTGGGCTTAAAATGGCTGAAAAAATAAAGAAAACCATAGTGTCGATTGAAGAGAACCTTTGTGCAATTAGAAGAATGGGAGCACAGAAATTTATACATTTACAGTGCTGCATGGAAACCAAGTGAAAACATTAGTATAGTTTTAAATGTTTAAGATTGGATAAAAATTTATTTTAATTTCTTGAAATTTTACAGACTACTCGGCAATGATTGTATTCTTTGTTATTCAAATTATGTGCTTGGTATTACACTTTCATATATAGCTTTTATTTAGTTTCCGGCCTAGCCAGGCGCAACATAAGGATGGATATGACAGGTTTTTACTGTAACCGTTTTCATTTGAAGATCGGGTCAACATTTTTAGAGAAATCTCTAATATAAATTTAAGCACCTCTTTGCAGTGCGACCTAATTCACAGCTAAGCATATCCGATAGCATCTTGCCCCTTTGCCTATAACCTTTCCTTTCTGTCTACTTGTGCGCTAGCTGCATCCCTTCCAGATTCAGTTAGGATTTTTCTAGAATGATTCAACAATTAAGACACGAACTCCGGCTTCAAATAGCGTTGGATAAGAATGTTAACCGAAAATCTGAATACAAAATGTGGTTACACCACTAGGTAAAGCTTAAATGTTAAAACTGGTTCAGCTTTAGGTTAGGAAATTATGTGATATATTCATCACCGTACTCTGAAACAATATTTACAACCCAGCTGAACTTTAACTACAGTGCGCTAAGTTCAAAAGATATGGTTACAGACTTGTAAGAAATATTTAAGGGGATACTCTAGTGAAATCATAAAAATTGTTATTTTTGAAAAAAAGTTGAATATAATTATTTTACAAGGTAATTGGGTCCAGTTGGTAATGAAATGACCTATTTTGGAATTTAAAAATTTTGTATGTATATATCATATATATATTTTTTAAATTTTAATAGTTTTTTTTAATTTTATATAAGTCAGGAAGTATAAGTCCAATCTATTTGTTCTTAGTGGCAAATTGTAATTAATGATAAGCCCTAAAAACTCATGTCATTTCATAATTATTACTAAACGTAAAGTACTTTTAAATGCTAATACATTTTTTTTCAAAATTCTGGTTTTTATTTTTTGTATTTTATTCTTTTACATGAAAACTGTTGCACATATATACACCATATTACCTGGAGTTTTAGTTTATAATGCTGCCATCACTCACAAAACATTTCAGCCCTGTAGCTTTAGCCGTTCTCTTAGAATATCAAATTTGGTACCTAAAAACTAGAAAAAACTTAATTTGCGGTAAACGGCTCGTAAAGTAGTGGAAGTACAGTATATACAGTAGAGCGTCGAAAATCCGAACTAATTGGGACCGAGGAGGGTTCGGATTATCAATTTGTTCGGATTTTTGAAAATAACCAAGAAAATGCCATTTAGGCTAAAATATAATATATGCCCTTTAATCGATTAAAGTGGTTAAACAGTATAAGCAGTAATGTAATTACAATACATTATGTAAGACTACTTACCGGTACATATTATGATTTAGAAGAATCTGCACGTACACAGTAGGGCCAACATGATTACACTTGTAACTCTCAATTACAGTATAGTACATAATTAAAGGTTTACTTGTACATTATAGTTAACATAAACGAAGAAATAAATACTGTATAGTACACTACTGTATGTACGACACACTGTTATAATGATTACACAAAGAGAAATGAATGAAATTTCTGTAGGTTTACTGCTAGCGCTAAAGGAGTTTATTAGCGTGACAGTGAAAATACTGACAGCCAGTATGCTGTGTGGGCGTGTGAGAGCAGGTATTAAATAGAAGTGTTTAAAAAGAGATAACGTCAAACTGCGATGAAGATTTTTGTGAAATTTTTAACGACACAATAATTGGAATTTGCGAAAACAAAATTTTTTCAGAAAACAAAAAAACTGCCTCGAAATGCGTTCGGATTTTTGACGTTTCGGATTATTGACGTTCGGATTATCGACGCTCTACTGTACTATGTTTGTGCACATGTTTTATTACTTTTTGAAGTGTTTTCTTCACTTTTATTGTTTACTATCATTACAGCAACGCAATATAAGCTATAGAACTATAAAAAGTACTAAAACACAAAAAAGTGTGAAAAATTACTTTTTCGCAAAATGTAAGCCGATATAAAAAATGTGTTTTTAGGCATAAAAACACATCAGAAACTCACTCTTGTACATTTTATAGATTCACAAAATAATACAAAATTTAAAAAATTAAATTTTTTTTTTAAAAAAAAGTTTCACCATTTTTCACTCCAGTATCCCCTTAACAGAAGTGAACTTATAACTTAACGGAATATAAAGTAGATGTCTACCCGAATTACATGTCACAGTTGTGCGTTTTGTGTTGTGAATTAAATGTTTTTGTGGTACATATTGTTAACGTTTTAATATCTGATGATGAAATATATGTTTTGAAAAGTGTCATAGACATACGCTGAACAAAGTCACACGACGGATGCAAGCTAAAATTAGTTTTAAAATTGTAAATATTTGCAATTTGATTACTTAAGTCAAAGGGATGAAATGGAATAACCACCCTTAAAATTAAATAATAATCAACGTACTTTTTCTAAATTCTCAAAAACTACTCAACTAATTTTACTAAAATTTCACAATTCATACATATTAGTAAAAGCATTTTTGTAGAGAATATCGTCACTACAAACAAGAAGATTTAAATTGTGTAGCTACCCCTATACAATAAAAATAAATAGCACTAAATTCCTACAAACTACAAATCTAAAATTATTTCATATTATTCTTAATGGATATAAAAAAACATTTGAAATTTGATTACTTAAGTGAAATGGGATAACCACCTTTAAAATTAAATCAAGCGATAGCGAAGCATTGCCAGGTCCACTAGTTTAATATAAATGTATAACGAACCAGTGTTTTAACAATTGTACAGTACAGTAATCCCTCGCTATTCGACAAATTGCCGCGAATAGCGAAAACTAAATCTTTATAGGAAAAGAGAGGTTATGTTCTTGACATATAAAAAATTATGTACTAATACCTATAATTTATTTATTTACGTAAGATACAGGCAGTCCTTGTTACTCGCTGTCCGGCTTTACGTGATTTCGCTTTTACGCGGTAAAAAAGTCCTTGAAAGGTTTAGTATTTGAGCCGAGTTTGTTTGGAGTGTAGACTACAGGTGATAATTTTATAAGTTATTGGTGCGTTGTTTGTCATCTCACTCTCCCCTCAAGGTCAGTGCTCTCATAACGGTACCTTTACCCGTTTGTCTATTTTTAGAACTTGGTCATGTCAAGGCATCAAACTACCGTTCGCTGTCAGTAGCGAAAATATTGGTTACGACTTACGAGTGATAAAACGTAGTAAAAATTAATTTCTTTCAAAATATTTTACTGTAATTTTAACTAGTTCTTTAAAGTTAATTTGACTCGCTGTGCACTAAATTGATTTCTCCAACTTTGATTGTGTGCCGTTGACCTTCATTTGCACAAATCCACTTGTATTCACGCAGAGGTGTGTTGTAGGGAAATCCCATCTTGTATGTTTTGTTGTTTTTGCGAGTGTTTCGCCGACGTGGTATTTATACAATGTTATTAAATTCGTACAATAATAATTACAGTGCTTACACTATAATAATTTACGAATTTTGCATGTACTTTATTGCTATTTATACAGTATTTTTTTCTTTTTTTAGCGACCGCGAATAATCAAAACTGCGAATACTAAGTCCGCGAATGTCGAGGGATTACTGTAATTATCTGAATCTTCAATTATTTCAGTTGCCTCTGGTCCCGATCAATTCAGATGACAGAGTTGCTTATGTATTTAGACATTTTTAATGTGAGGTTTGTAGTAAACCTGAAGCTGTTGAGGTATTGGCAAATTATATAGGCAAATTACATTTTTTAAACGTGAAACAGCTGTTCAACCCTTACATTTTCGCCTGTCCGATACTCTCTTGGCTATTTATTTTACTTTTTATACTTCTCAGATTGGAACTTAACATGGTATAAAAACTGTTGGTTTTCATTTTCAGGCTATAAAAGAGAGAAATGTGTTGGCCCACCAAAGTCAACTTCTGATGTGCGAAATAGCTTCAGACGAAAGAATTGTGCAGTTGTTAACGGAGATTGAAAACTTGAAGAGAATGTTAGAAGATCAACAACAGGAACACGTTACTCAGATACAGCAGCTGCAGGTAACAGAAACTGGGTCGGTATACTGGGTGCGAGTTGGAATACCAAGGTAAAGGCTAAGGCCTGGCAATGGTTGGAGCATGTCACATCTGCATGTGCGCCCAAAGTGTTCACTTCCATATGCGTGTGTGTTTACTGTTTTTTTTTTAACTTTGAAAATCGTAATTTTGTAATTTTTTGTATAGTACAGTAAGACCTCGATAATCCGGCACGCTCGGGTATCCGGTGATGCCGGATTATCGAGGACTTCCTTTAAAATGGTTTAAACAGGGAATAAATAAACGTACATTTACTATATATACATATATATTACTAGCTGACACGTACGGCGTTGCCCGTGGTGGTTAGTATTTTCAGTCTTTTTAACGTAATTGTAATCTTTTGAAGTGTTCAGTTAGTGAGTGGTATTTGGCTTTTATATATATAGATCTTAAATAATAAAAGCACTATTGTCATAATAATAAAAGATCTGAAATTATGATTTTAGTAACTTTGATCCCCCCAAACCCCTCCTAAAATTTTGAAATTTTTCATACCCTTTCTTAGAGAGCTCCTAAGGCCCTAGAGGAAGCTACATACCAAATTTCATTCCAATCCGTTCGGGCGTAATTTGAGGATGATCAAAAACGCATTGAAAACGCAAGGAAAAATGCAAAAACGCCTATTTCTGGCGTAATTTTGGGAGAATCTCAAACATTTTTTAACAGACTACTTTTAGGCCTTAAACGAACCTAAGTACCAAATTTCAACATTTTCTGCCAATTAGTTCTCGAAAAAGCTGAGAAAACGCAAAAAATCGCTAGAAAAACGCGAATATTGGGCGTATCTTTGGGATGTTTTCAAAATCCGTTCTTAGTGCGCGTCTAAAGGTCCAACTGAACATGCATGCCAAATTTGAACTCATTTGGTTCAGTAGATTTTTAGTTCTGCTGATGAATGAATGAGTGCCATTTCGCTTTTATATAGATAGATTATTATTATTAGGTTGTTAAAGAGTTGTTACAATAACTGCGTAGAGAGATTGCCGCTAACTGATGGGCCACAGGCGGCTCCATTCCCCTTTGTCGTTGGCTTCCGTTAGTCAGTACGTGATGGGGGTTTGCTATTTTTACTCCAGCCTGTCGCAAATTATTCGAACCCCTTTCACTTCCAAACCGTGCAAAGCGGTTTTAAATCGAACAACTATTTACAAGCAATTCAATGCATCTTTTTCCAAAGCCTTCAATTTGTTCAAATAATCTTCATTAAGTGGAACACGTATAACAAAATACTGTCAGCAACGGAAGTGTTAAACGGTCCCTTTAGCCGGGAACGTTTTTAAAGGACAACGAGAGCACATTCTTTTGAATCGGTTCGATTTTTAGGAGAAATGTTGATTGAAATGTTAGTTTTGGACAAGTTTATTGAGCAGTAGATTTTTACACACTGTTTTGGACGGATGCAGAGCCAACAGAAGTGAAAACCGGGCCTAAATCACTCAATAATTATAAAAACTGCCATTTTTAATGAGTGCCAATTTTCAAGATGATCGATGCCGAACTATCGGGTCTGCCGGACTATCGAGTGCAGGATTATCGAGGTCTTACTGTATATCAAAATTTATGGATGATATTGAAATTTGATTACAGAGTTCTTGGGTCCTTTTATACACATGTGGAAAATATTCTTTTCAAACTGGAACGATTTTATGATAAATGTGTTTAACATACCAAAATAGTAACGGGAGTCATCCACAAAAAAAATCTAAGTGTTCAAAAATATTAGTGTCTGTATTCTATGTATTGTGTTGTATATATTTATGTTATTTATTAATGTGTATTAATCCATGCTATGAAACAAAACATTCTATCAGTTTGACAACTCTTGAATGAATAGTTAAAAGTGTTATCATTAAAAAAAAGAACTGCTTTGCCATTAACCCTTTGAGGAGTAACCACGTCATATGATGTGGTTTCATTTCTTCCGCATAAGAGTGGAAGATCTCACATTTGTTATTAAATATTGTTTACTATATCCATTTTTAATACATTTACAACTTAAACATGATTTTTAACACATTTATTGCTTTAAAATGATTGAAAAATCGAGTTTGGATTTTGTAAAAGTAATCACATTATATGATTAGATTTTTTCACAAACTAGGAAGAATGAGAAATAAAAACTTTGAAAAATTTAGTTATTGATTTATTATGAAAATTCAGTTATAAAAAACAAGCAGCTCACAAACGTCGTATGACGTGATTACTCTTTAAGTGTAAAATAAGCCACCCCTCAAAGGGTTAAAGCTAATTGGAAAAATATAAGTATTTTACATAATACCTTTATATTTTATTGTTTCAGCAGCATTAAAAATGGCTTCTTAAAACAATTCTTTAGATAGGAACTCGATTAACCTTTGATAATAGTGTTTGAATTTGAATTATCACAATTACTTTCCAGCTTTAAAGTTTTTAAAAGTCCTTTGCATTCATTTCAGGAAAAACTTGAAGAGAGGGAAAATGAAGTGGAGGAGTCGCGCTTGAAAGTTAGGTTAGACCTTGCCGAGTCGCAACTCTTGTGGTTATTGGAACGCACCGAACGTGCTGAAACATTTAACTTCCAGCTTACTAACGAAGGTAAATTCTTTTTTTTTTCTGATTTTATGGACACAGTATTTTATTAAAAATATTAAGCGGGTTTTAGGTTAAAAATTCAAATCAATTATAAAACAAAAATTGGTAAATATAGGGTAATTATGTGATAAGATACTGATAATTACTATAAATCAGAATTTTAATGTATTTGATTTTTTAAATAGATGAAATGAATAAAAGTTAAGAAATATTTTGAAAAAGGATAAGTAAAATACAATAAACTTGAAATAATAATATACAACATTTATTTTCATAAACAATGACAAAGCTAACTTAAAATCTTATGTAAAAAAAATAAATAAATTTAAGATAATTGGAATATTGTATATTAATTAGAAAATTGTTTTATCATTCCTAAATCATAAATAACGTTAAAAAAACTAAGAGTTAAATTAATAATAATTATGTACTTGGTCTTCGGAGATCGACTGCATCACTATCTAAATTGCAGTCAATGTTTCAGGCAGTTTGCAGATGTTCATTATTAAGGCTTAACTAATGTCAAATGAAGCGAGAAGGCCTAGGTCTGTGGTTATATAGCCCTGGGAGTGGACCATTTATGCCTTTGTCAGGCGGCCGGTCGACTACCTGGGATTCTTTAGAGATGTCAATTCCAATAAGTTTGTTGTGACATTTGGTGTTTTTAGAAAATTCTAAGCTGCGTCATTGTGTTTTTATTTTCAAAATAACGGCTATCCAAGTGTTACTAAGTTCATAGCCTTGGTCATTGTTAAAATTGTTTTTATGATTTCTTATTTCTATTGCCTTTCAAATTTTGCTTTCGTAATAATTTGATGAGCTAGCCAATACGTTTACGTTGTCAAATTGTATTGCTTGTGTTGTTGCGGTAGAATGGTCGGCCATAGCTGAAATTTCCGTTTCAAACCTATCTGTGCATCTTATGTGTTCCTTTACCCTTGCTGAAATTAATCTCCTTGTTTTAACCACGGTATATAGAATACTAACGGTAGGGTTCACGAGTGGATGCGCAGTAACTCGTGACGTCAACGGGACCCACTTTCTCATAAGCTCCATAAGCTTATCATGTAAAAATTGAAGAGCCTTATGTAAAAATGTAATAACTTTAAAAATATTTAACCGATTTTAATAAAATTTTAACCACACATGGAAAACATATCTTTAATAATAATATGAAAAAATCAGATTGTTACAACAAATTTTAATACCTTTACTGATTAGGCCTATAAAAATTACTTTCCGATATCTTTATTCGGTGAAAAATTGTTTGTTCATGTCTTCAGTAAAATTTGAATAACTTTAAAAATATTTAACCGATTTTAATAAAATTTGAACCACATAATATAGAAAACATATCTATAATAACAATTTAAGAAAATCAGCTTGTTAGAACAAATTTTAATACCTTTACTGATTAGGCCTATAAAAATTACTATTTCAAATTCGACAAATGGTGAACAATATTTTTTTATTTTGAATTATTTGACATTTATTTTAATTGTGCATTGGGATAGAAATATAATAAGCTATAGAGAATTTTATTGTGAATCCAAATCCTTTTTAATATTTTAAATCGAATAATTTATATATATCAAAAGATATATACATTTTTAAAATGTATTGTAAAATTTTGTTTACAAAGTATAAACGTTCTCGATAGGTACCTAAAAATTTAATAATAATAATTTATAAATCAAATAATTTATCATATCAGGATGATTTTTCACAGAATGTGTATAATAATCTCTGATTATTTTACACATTAAACTCTGTATTAAACTCTGATTTTAGATTACTAGAATTTAATACTTATAGCTAGTAGTCTAGTGTTAATACTCGTACGTATTTAGTTTTTATTTTATTTTGTTTGCAGCATTATTTGAATTCAAATAAACAATGGACATGCAGTTGAATGACAATATTTAATTAACCTTAGATATTTAACTCATAGCCTAATACACTTACAATCCTAATACACGTACACTAGCAAAACCTTCAATCGGGAAGTAAATGGATGAAATAGTTGACATTTAAAAGAGAAATGAAAATCAGTAGTTTATTATTGATTGCAGTCGTATTAACAGAGTATATTATTATACACATTCTGTAAAAAATCATCAAGATATGATAAATTATTTGATTTATAAATTATTATTATTAAATTTTTAGGTACCGGTACCTATTGAAAACGTAGTATATACTTTGTAAACACAATTTTACAAAACATTTTAAAAATGTATATATCTTTTGATATATAAATTCGATTTTAAATATTAAAAAAGATTTGGATTCACAATAAAATTCTCTATAACTTATTATGTTCCAATCTCAATACACAATTAAAATAAATGTCAAATAATTCAAAATAAAACAATATTGTTCACCATTTGTCGAATTTTACATAGTAATTTTTATAGGCCTAATCAGTAAAGGTATTAAAATTTGTTCTAACAACCTGATTTTTTAAAATTATTATTAAAGATATGTTTTCTATGGATGGTTCAAATTTTATTAAAATCGGGTAAATATTTTTAAAGTTATTCAATTTTTACTGAAGACATGAACTAACAATTTTTCACCGAATAAAGATATCGGAAAGTAATTTTTATAGGCCTAATGAGTAAAGGTATTAAAATTTGTTCTAACAACCTGATTTTCTTAAATTGTTATTATAGTTATGTTTTCTATATGTGGTTCAAATTTTATTAAAATCGGTTAAATATTTTTAAAGTTATTCAATTTTTACTGAAGACATGAAAAAATTTTTCATCGAATAAAGATATCGGAAAGTAATTTTTATAGGCCTAATCAGTAAAGGTATTAAAATTTGTTCTAACAACCTGATTTTATTAAATTGTTATTATAGATATGTTTTCTATATGTGGTTCAAATTTTATTAAAATCGGTTAAATATTTTTAAAGTTATTCAATTTTTACTGAAAACATGAACAAACAATTTTTTACCGAATAAAGATATCGGAAAGTAATTTTATAGGCCTAATCAGTAAAGGTATTAAAATTTGTTCTAACAACCTGATTTTATTAAATTGTTATTATAGATATGTTTCTATATGTGGTTCAAATTTTATTAAAATCGGTTAAATATTTTTAAAGTTATTCAATTTTTACTGAAGACATGAACAAAATTTTCACCGAATAAAGATATCGGAAAGTAATTTTTATAGGCCTAATCAGTAAAGGTATTAAAATTTGTTCTAACAACCTGATTTTATTAAATTGTTATTATAGATATGTTTTCTATATGTGGTTCAAATTTTATTAAAATCGGTTAAATATTTTTAATGTTATTAAATTTTTACATAAGGCTCTTCAATTTTTACATGATAAGCTTATGGAGCTTATGAAAATGTGAGTCCCGATGACGTCACGAGTTACTGCGCATCCACTCGTGAACCCTACCGTTAGTATTCTATATACCGTGGTTTTAACTGTTACGTCTGACTACTCATCGGGGCCCATAACTCCCGTGTCCTATAAGTACTTATGTTGTATATATTTAACCCCGAATTATAACTTAAAACCTTTGATAATAACTTCAAACAATAGAATTGATCAAAAATTATTTTCAAATAATTAATAAGTATTAAAATTAACAAATTGTGCAATACTTTTGACGAGATCACAAGCTGGTTAATCGTGTTAGAACGCTCTGCACGTTTTTAATGCACATAAGGTGTTCGATGATGTTGTAAGATGACAAAGTTCTAGAACTTATGTTTAGTGTTTTTTTTTCGCACGGCATCCTCGTCACAAAATGGCGCTAAAATAAAAATTGGATTCGGCGCAAGCTACCGAAGCCCGAGTATACCTTGGGTCACTCTATTTAATTCTATAACTCAGCTTAGTCAGCATATATTTGGGTTTAGGCATTCTCATCATGTTTATTAGTTGTTTTAGTTCGTATGTCTTTGACCTTTGGAATTTTTTTAACACTGACCAACAAAAATATTGTATAAATATCAGATGGTGTCTGATCAGCTGTGTGCATTCTGCAATCGACATTTGTCTGCTTATCGATGTAACTCGATGACGATGTGTATTTCCACTAGTTCTGATTGTGTTGTAAGTTCTTTTTATTTATTAGTGGTATTTTATGGATGCAAAGTTTATAGTTTGTAAGAGTTTTTTTTAGTGTTTGTAAAGTGTAAATAAAGTGTTTGTTGTAAACTAAAGGATTATGTAGCTATTTTTTTTTTTTACAATTTTTCATAATTTGTTGCCGTTTTGCATTTTTAATAAACCTTTGAAGTATTTACATTTACTTAAAGCTTATTCTTTTGCCTTTAAAATGATATATAATATGTTATACTTTTAAATAAGGTAAGTAACAGAATTTTTTTAAAAATACTACCAAAACCCCCAGGTAGCTACGCACGACAATGCGTTAACCCTCCAAGTGCTAACGTCGCATATGCGATGAATAAAAGTCGCGTTACGGTGCTAACCTCGCAAATGCGACGATTGCGCAACACATTTTGTAAATGTGTACGAAGCCGCTATTTTTAATACAATCGGATACTTCTATGTATGTTTGTGTTTGGAAAGAGTCACTTTATTATAATTCAGAGTTTCATAGCGATATCAACTCAAACAAACCTTCGGCAGAATTGTCAAATCAAGTATCTATACACAGTATATAGTCGTGTAGTAGGCCTACGTGTAGATAGTCGCTCGGAACTCGGATTTTGTTTGTTTATCCACTAGTTGTTATTCATTTTTAGTTTTAGTTTAGATCAGTTTATTTTTATTTGTTTTTGTAAATGTTTATTTATTTTTTAAGTAATTATGAGTGAACTTAGTAATTTAAGGGCTATTAGAAGTGCGTTTGAAAATAATGATTTTTAGAGACTTTGAACTGTAAATTTTTTTCTTCTCTTTTTTCTTGTATATAATGTGTGTGTTATTCTTTTATAACAAATTAAAACCATAAATATTGGGCCTAGACAGTACTTTTATATCTTTAGAGGCAAGTTTTTCTTCTTTGTGCAAAAAAACAATTTTTTTATAAAAAACGGAGTTTTTTTTATAGACAAAAAGTTTGTTTTTTACAGCAAAGTAGTAGTGTTATGTATATTTCTATTCACCATAAAATTGTGCAACTTTTGGCGATATTTAATTTTCTACATTACTTTTTTTTTTACATATTTTGAGTGAGAGGTTTTACAACACAAAAAATTTTATTTTTTTATTTCTACTTTGGTCAACAAAAAAAAGTATAAAAACTATAAGGTAAGCCTGTTAAAGCTATTTACTGTAAAGATCATGTAATTGTGATTAAAATGATATATAATAAGTCTTACTTTACTGTTAGTGAGTATTTTATAATGATTTTAGTTAATAAGCATGCACGGAACCAAAAAACCCTTAGCACTAAAGAGCAATATAGTCAGCACTTGGAGGGTTAAGGGTCCAGGGTTCAAAGTGTTAACCATTTGATTTAATTTGTAATATTTATTAATAAATAATATATTTTAACATAGATGAGAGCATAAAAAGAAAAATGAAATAGTTCACAATTACATACTAGATGGTTTGTTAATTTTACCGTATTTTGATCGTGCACTTTTAAATCGCTGTTCACTTTATTCTGCATTGAAGGCTTCAGCTTCCAGCAGTCATTGATCATCCACCATGCATCCAATCTCGTGCTATCCTTTATCCAATTTAATTTTGTATTATTAAGTTTTCTTAACACTTTAAGGGATATTACGGGCAACGTGTCCTTAGTATACCAGACGTTCCTTTGCACACGTTTAATCACTTTGACTGTTCTATCAAGAAGAAGGAATGAGACCTGTATCTTTCTAGGCATGCCAAGTCACCACAGGAAAAACAGACTAACAAATTTTCGTAGTCACTACGTCATTTTATTAAATGCTCATAGTTCTGTCCACAGATGTACCTCGTCTTTTAGATGTTATGAGATTGTTCACTTCTATGACTATTTCCCCCACACTGTTCTATGTTCTTATTTTAGCTCTCACAGATTAAAAAACTCTCATGTATTAATCCTAACTCTATGACATATGGTCTCGATTGGAAGTATATTGCTTTGGTCAAATTACAGACGTTACAATACAGATTTTGACCGAAAAGTCTCTAGTTTTTGGGCTCGGGAAATCAATTAAATTAGCTTAAGGTTAGGAACTTGAGTGTTTTTCATATTTTTTACTCACTTCAATTTTGAATATTTTGAAAAGATTTTTTAACCCTAGAACCGGCAGACGGCACATAATGTACCGTCACTCCAACACATTTGTAACGAGTGATTGTATTGAATATTTGACCCCTAAAAATCTTCCAATCTCAAAAAGACAAATTGGAAAGGTAATGTTTCAAACTTTAATTTTTGCATTTACAGTTTCTTTCTAAAACGTATATTTACTTCTGTAAACATCGTTTTAGTGTACGTGTTGTCAGAACAACTGTGACGTATACGGGCGGAATTCCAGTTTCTTTGTCCCTCCCTACAGCCCGCCCAGTATTTTTTCTGAGTTACACCTGTATACCGTTTGATGCATTCCACCTTCCACTATCTGAAACTGTCATCCAATCAAAATTCAGTCAAACAGTTCTATAGCTAGGGGAATTTTGTAGACCCTTGCAATTGGTCAGATTTCCAACCAATAAACAGCCTTACTTAAACACGTCATATCTTTGTCAAACCAGTCTATTTTTAGAAATGTTTTCATATGTCAATGTAAAGAATGATTCAAGCTAACATTTCATGTGAACCAAATATGTTTTGTGTCAACGGTTTGTCTTGTAGCACCGTGGGAAAGACACTGTTTTTAAGTTCTCAAACAAACGATCAATTTCAAATCTCAACAGTTATTCTCCGTCTAAACAGTATGGCGGATGCCTGCCTACGAAGCATCTATGAGATGTTTCGATATTTGTCCTCACTTTTGTAATTCAATTGATTCTAAGTAAAACACTTTTATGATAAGTTAAAAAACAAGTATACAGTTCTTTTCTTTGATTTATTCTCTACACTTTGTTATAATAATATTTCATTTTTGGGCAAAGCAAATATTCCTAAATTACGTTTCAAACCAGGCCTAGTTTTGTTAGCACCCTTGTAGTTGGAATATAAAAACTGTTGTTTTCAAAATAATAAATTTTAAATTGATAAATGTTTTTACAGTCCTATTTAACTAAATTACGAAACTTTTTTTACATTTATGGAAAAAATTACAAAAAAATTTTTACTACTTTTTATGTAGACCCATAGTTGAATTTTTATTTTTCGTAACTGAACATTTTTTGTTTCTTGAGCTAATAACTTTGTAAATTTTACACCTATCATTTTTTTACTGGCAAATTCTTTGAACCTTTCTCTACAAAAAAGCTATGGAACACTTTTCAATTGGAGTTCATTTACTATTTTTGGTGAATTTTTGAAAAAGTGCTTGCACACGCCAAAAAATCCATTTTTGTTAAAGCCGCCGGTTCTAGGGTTAATGAGCCTAGATGATAATACAAATAACTATGAAAAATGCCAGCTACTTAGAAATTTTGGTTCCAAAGATAAAATAATCAGTGAGCAGAGTTTGGCTTTTCTAATATATTTATTAAAATGTGATTTTGACAATTTTCCTTCAATAAAGATGGGAGACTAACACCTTTTACTTGTTATACCACGCAATGAGCTTTAGAAATTTTTCTCTTTTGGTCCCCCGATTTACCCCCAATACCTCTAAAATTTTGAAAAGTTTTTTAGACTCTAGGGTCGCCAAATTTCAGACTTGTGAGACAAATTGTCTCTGAGTAAAGCTGGTCGTCCACTAGGTCGGTAGAGAGGCGAGACGCGGTGCGGTGCCGTGCTGGAGAGCCTCGTTCACTCAGAGCGCGGCGCGGCAGCTTTCTCCCTATTTTGGTCACCTGATATTCAGTCATGGTTTGACAGTATTCAATCTTGTAGTAGGAACCTAAAAACTGGTGTTTTCAAAACAATAAATTTGAAATTGATATATATTTTTATACAGTTATATTTAGAACTAAATTATCAAACTTTTGTACATTTTTTCTACTTTTTGTGTAGGCCTAAAGTTGAACTTTTTCCTTCCGTTACTGAACATTTTTCGTTTCTTGAGCTAATAACTTTGTAAATTTTACATCAATAATTTTTTACTAGCATATATGAATTCTTTGAACGTTTCTCTACAAAAAAGCTATGGAACACTTTTGGATTGGTTTGTAATTACTATATTTAGCGAATTTTTTAAAATATGCTTGCACACGCAACGAAATGGCTTGGCATTGCAAAACATAGCATGGACAGTTTTAAGGGTTTTAATTAACATACATGAACTTGAGACATTACATTTTTGAAATGGACAACAGATTGGTTGTACTGTTGTATTAACTCAACTAATAGTCTATAACTTTGTCGCAAAAAGTTTTCATTTTTCCTAAAAATACAAATTTTTTAACACAATTATAATATTTTCTACATTTTGTAGGAAACAAACCCTACTTATTTATATTTGCCATGGTTTTTTCTACAATGTGAAATACTTTTTTTGTATAAATATTGTATGCAAGTAGGTAAAATTGCAAGGAAGAGAGACAAATAATTTTTTGTTAGTAATGAATCTACAAAATAGATTCACCTTTGAATTGCGACACATGCAGAAAGACTTTGTTGAGCTTGTAGATCGGCTGCCGATATCACAGTTTGTTAGGTACGAATGTTGCCGAGTACAGTCGAAGTTATCCGAACCCAACAAATTCCGACCCAGGCCTCGTCCACTAGGTCGGTAGAGAGGCGTGGCGCAATACCAACCTCCAACAGTTTTTCATTTATTGGAAAACGGCACCGCACCGCGGTACCTCCCTAATGGACGGAGCTTTTATGTTAGAATTTAAATACATTTTCCTTTTTCTTGAAAAAATTACTCTTCTATTTTTTCAATTTAAAAAATTTAATTAACAAGTTATTGCCAAATATTTGCTCTAAATAATAAACCATAGTAGGTTGTTCTAGCTCGTTTAGTTTTTAAGTAATATGATTCCAAACAAAGTTATTATTTCGTCATAAATAAATTTTGTTCGAGCGCGGTAGTTTTCCGCACCGCGCCTCTCTACCGACCTAGTGGACGACCAGCTTTAAACAGCTATAACTGGCAGATGGACAGACCCTGTGGTAATGCCATTAGCATTCAGTTTTTTTCATGTTAGGTACAACAGTTTTGGTAAAGTTTCTCTAGTTAACAAATTACAATTTTCTGTAAACCGGCAACGATTGCAAACTGCATCGCTATGTTTATTTTATGATTAGTAGGGCTGGAATTCTATTTGATTAACATAGTCAATGCATTTGCCATATTACTAACTAATCAATGAATAACATTAGTGTTCCATACAATATTTTTGCAACTGTTTGATATGTTTAGTTACTTTCATTAACTAAATTTATGTTCTTGTAACAGTGAGTAAACTGGAGAGTGAGTTGGAGTCATTCCGTCAAAATTCTGCATCAGCGCCATCAACATCGGTACCTCCACCTCCTCCCCCACCTCCACCACCGCCTCTACCACCGGCAGCGTTTGTATTTGCAGCACCAAAACCGAAAGATCACGACGCCCAAAGATCGGATCCAAACTGTGAAGGTGCCGAACCTAATTCTGTCAATACCGGAAGTGCGGTTTATGAAATGGCCAACCTTCTTGGCATACCGAGGAAAACTGCAAGGCCTCCTGTACAGACAGGTAGCAATTGTTTTTATGTTAGAGTAGATTTCAGGTTTTACAGACGTTGTCACTTGTATTTCAATTAAAATTCTAGCCTATATGCTGCGTCATTTTTGGCAGTATGTTTATTGTTGATGTTTTAAGAATACAGCGGAAGCCTGATTTTTGCCACTCTTTCAAACTTCATGTCAAGGAAAGGAAGAAAACAATAGTTTTATGGTATTATATTTTTTTTCCCCCACAATGTTGAACGAAATGGACAATGGAATTTCATTTCTAGTAAACATTGAGAAACAAAAAAAGTAGGCTGAACAGAAATCCTTGAATGTTAATGAAGAAAGTGAAAGCATGGAGGACTGCATTTGCATGGAGGACATACAAATTTGAGACAAAAGCGGATGGGCAAGGACTCCGTCTTTAGGTGTTGACATTTTTGAATTTTATTTCATTACACTTGTATTTCCATCAAAATTAAAAACAGTAATTATCAGCACAAAAATTAATAATTTTGAGAAGTTAATGTTGTTAAATTCAAAGTGTTAAGAGCCAAAACTATGAAAACTTTAAATTGAGTTTATTTTTGGTATGTAAAATGCAACAAATACACGCTGTGCCAAAATAGCAATGTCCTTATTACTCGACTATCTCAGTGCGATCCAAAGACTGACGGTTAATCTAGTTTTCAATGTATCGTAGTAGTTATTTTAAAGGCTGAAGAATCATCCTTCTGCGAGATCTAACACATACAATTGTGGATCTCTAGAAGGAAAAATTTGCCTAAAAAACAAACTGCAGTTGTGGGAGTCTTAGTTGCACACCAAGGATTCTGTATCTGCAGACATTTTACCAAAATTATATAGTTAACATCAACAATATATACAGGATGCCTTAGGGAAACGGGAAATTTTGAACGTTACAGTTGGCAGCACTGTAGAGCCGGCAATTGTTGGAAACCGATGCGCAATTGTTGTGAACGCATTGCCGTTTAGTAATCATGGATCATTGGAGTGGTTCAGAACGTACTGTCGCTGTGAGAGCTTTTTACGAAAATGGTGATATTGCGACTGCCGCGCAAAGAATATTCCGACAGCATTACCAGCTTGGACGTCATGGACGTGTCCCATCTGTGCATGCGATTACAACGTGGGTGCGTAATTTTGAAGAAACAGGCTCTGCCTTGAAAAGGAAACCTGCAGGTGACGCTCCAACGTACGTACACCGGAGAATATTGCAGAGGCGCCCTCGCCGCTCCGTTCAACGGCATGCATTTTTGCTGAGAATACTGCACGAATTAGACTTCCACCCCTATAAGTTGCAGATTGTGCAAAAATTACATGCACGAGACTCTGTGTCGCGTATGGAGTTTGGTAAACATATATTGGCTAAAATCAACGAGGACGCCAATTTCCTTAGTAACATATTATCAGACGAAACCCATTTCCATTTCAACGGATTCGTGAACAAACAGAATTTCCGTTACTGGGCAGAGGAAAATCCTTGTGAGTTTCACTAGCATCCATTGCATAGCGCCAAGCTTTCAATATGGAGTGCTGTATCATGCGTGGTGTGTGTTTTACTTTTTTGAACGCGATGATGGCAGTGCAACAACAGTAACATCTGCTCGATGTGTTCATATGCTTCAAACATTCTTTACACCGAGACTGTACGATCTTAATCTTAACATCGAAAACATGTGGTTTCAGGGGATCTACGTCACACACTGCGAATCGATGGCTTGCGTTCGCTAGTTGTTCGGAAGAACAACCATTCATTTCATGTAATGGTGACATTACATGATCTCCGAGATCCCCTGATCTTAGTCTGCGCCACTTCTTCCTGTGGGGATATCTTAAAGGCAAGGTGTACCTTGCACATCCTGCAACAATCCATGAACTGAAGCAGAACATTGAAAACGAAATCACTGCCATTCCCAAAGATTTGCTACACCGAGCATTCCAGAGTTTTCATAAGAGACTATTAGAGTGCGAACACCGATTGGGGGAACATCTTTCCGATGTCATCTTTAAGAAGTGAACATACACTTTGTGGCGTTTTGATTAAAAATATAAATGGCATGATGTATATTTCCACTTTTGTCAATAAATGATGTGTTTTATTCGAGAGTGCAAATAACGTTATTTCAAAATTTCTCGATTTCCTGCGCCACCATGTAATAAACTAACCGCCAAACCAGTAACAATAACCATGGAAGGGATAGATTATACATTGGTGGTAGAGTCCGGTGAAAGCAGGTGATGGATACCAGTACATATTATTAAAAATATAATCGTACACTGCATGAATAGAAAACATTGTTTTATCTCATTTCAGAAAATTATGAATCTGCTATCGTTTTTCAGTGAAGTAAATGAGTACTTCTACGGTAACTTCTAAAATTTTGGCTGCGGTACTTTTGGAAATAGAGGCGAATAGCGTTTTTGCAAATAAAGCCCTTTCAAATGATACCCCACTCGACAGTATCATAAAATAATTATTTTTTGGGCGAAACTTTGGAGCCCAAAAATTATTTATAGAGAAATATTTTTTAAGTTGTGATTATCATATGTGTGGGTTAGCATGCTTTTTTTAACAATGCCAAATTTCATTGTGATAGCTTTATCAATTCTGAAGAAAATCAACTACGACAGATACACAATAAAATTGATAATATAATAGTTCTGTTTTTTCCTCTTATGGTACAGAACCCTGAAAATGATCTCAGAGTATAGAATATTATGTTCTGCTTTTTGAAAATACCATTATATTTAAAATTTGTTTAACAAGATATCGTAGTGATGCGCGATGGCGAGATGTTTTAGTCGATATGTCTCGATTGTTCAAACATCTCGAGTCCTCTCGATTGTTCCCCACCCTCGTGTATACCGTATAGTCCAATAGCAATCGTACATAAACCGAGTCAATCGGACTGATTTGTTTTCCGAGTCAAGTAATCGCACCATCGGAGTCAGACAATCGCAACAAATAACCGATGATTCATTGCTGTCGAGTCGATGTGTTTTGTTAGAACTATTAGTTTTTTTTTTTATTCTAAGGGACTCGATAAGTAATAGAAGTGAGATTGAATGATTTTGGTAACTAATAACACTCTAGAGTCAAGAAAGAGAGCGGCACAATCGACTTGAACAATCGAACATCTTGATTGTAAAACTTAACCGCTGGTTGACTCGATTATTATTTTAACCGTTGGCAATTGTTTCGATTGTAGAAACATCTCGCAATCGCGCATCACTAAGATATCGTTTTGTCAATACTGCTAGTTTTATACAGATTTTACCACAATGTGATATTTTTCTGTATTCAATTTGATTTGTGCCGCTTTCTTAATTTCAAAATAATTTTACCAAATTCTGTGTATTAATTTTAATATAAACTTAAGACTAATAATTGTGCTATGATTTCTAGTTGCCATTGACGATATCATCAACGAAATTAAAGGCGGTCGTTTCACTTTAAAGGCTACTGAGGTAGGTCATGATTAATAATTATTCAATTGATTTATTTACGATCGTACATTTGTAATTATGTTTGGTTTGTAATGATGGACTGTTCATATTTATACAAGTGTATTTTTCTGACATTTGCCATCATTTGTGTATACGAATCGTAGTACACCATTTATTGAGAGTGTACGTCATCGACTTCCATTATCAAATGAAAACTTAAAACTGCGACATTACAAACTAATTAGTAAACTTAAACATAATCTGCATAGGTATACATTGTTACCAAACTAAAACTGAGAAATGTGAGTTAGTCAGGGGATCCCAGGGGCACCAAGGGATCCGTACTGAGCCGTACCAAAAGTTTCATTAAAATGATATTAACCTTTTGCGCTCCATAGGCGAACTCAAACCGACATTACTAATTTGTCGTTCCGCTCCACTGACGGACACGTTTTAATATGATTTCTATGTTCTAAACTAGTGTAGATTCTGTGGTTTTCGGTCTAATGAGACTTCAATGTTGTTAAAACATTTTAGAAGCCAGTGACAGATTATATTGGCTGTGGAGTATATTTTATATCTCTCTGTAATTGAGCAGCTGTTTGCCAGACATGATCGAGAAATTCAACAAGCATCGTCTGCTGTCCTGTGTCTTGTAACTTTTGTCTACGTTTTTTCAAGTGGTGTTTCTTTATTGTACGTTATTATTTTGCAGTTTTGTGAAGCTCTTTTGTGTAAACTTTGTTTATGTAAATAATGTAGTAATCTTGTTTTTGTTTTATTTTGTGTTGAGAAATAAATGGCATCAACAAGTCGGACGAATTTGGATACCTCCAAAATTGGTTACGTACCATTATTTCACAAAAATTTTATTGTTAAAATAGATTTTTGAATAAATATAAATACAATTGGCATATTTAAACAGACATTTTTACTGTAAAAAGTATTTTCAAAGCGCTATTATTACTTTATTACTACTTTTAAGTTAATAAAAAAAACATATTTTTGACCTAATATATTCAAAATAGGCCTACT